>CAUYRT010089572.1:0-29286 GCA_963574885.1 Lepilemur ruficaudatus
GCTACTCGGGAGGCTGAGGCAGAAGGATTGCTTGAGCCCAGGAGTTTGAGGTTGCTGTGAGCTAGGCTGATGCCATGGCACTCTACAGCCCGGGCAACAGAGTGAGACTCTGTCTCAAAAAAAAAAAAAAAAAAAAAACAACCTAGCAAATAAAATGGCAATCTAAAAAAGCTGGCTAATAAAATTGTACTTTACTATGATTCTTTTCTTGGAGGATCTGAAATCAACCTACTACCTGTCAATCAGTGTATGAAAAAGGCCGATTGCTATTGGTAACAATGATTTCCTTTTGGATCGCTATAAATGAACTACCTCCTCTTCCTCTTCCATCATTCATTGAGGAAATATTTGAAGTTTACTATGTGCTAAGTACTTGTGCGAGCATTCTGTGAATAACAGCAAAAAGCCCTGACCCTCACATAGTTTTATGTCTAGTAAGGGAGGCAGAACACACATCATGAATAACAGGACTAGACAGAGAGTGTTGCTATGGGAGCACTTAGGAGAGCACATAACTCAAATTTAGGGGCTGCAGTACCTGCAGGAGGTACAATATAAGACCAAAGCAATATGTACAAGTTGTCAGGACTGGAAAAAGATGCTCAGCAACTAAGTGGATGAAAGACTCAGTCAATGAGAGAGAGAGAAAAAAAATAGCATGTGCGGGGGGTGGAGCACAGGGGAGAAATAATGATAGAGTGGGATATCTAAGAGTAAATACTAGACATTTGACTCTAGCGTTCTGGAGGTGAAGAACTGTGAATCACCAACATATTTACGGAATTTGAGGCCATGAGACCAAGTGAGATATCTTAGAGTACAGAGACTAGAGAAAAGCGGGTTTAGTGCAAACCTGAGGGAAACAGCATTAACACACAGAAGGGCCTGAAACGAAAACAGAAAGAATCAGGCACAACAGGAGATGGTAGAACAGGGACTCTAACGCTACAGGAACCAAGAGAAGAACATGTTTCAGGGAGGAAGTAGTGGTTGTCAACAGTGACAAACAGTGTAGAGAGAACAAGTAAGGAAAGGCTTAAAAAATGGACATTGTATTTAACATCTAGAGAGTTGTTCGTATCTTTTTTTTTTTTTTTTTTAGACAGAGTGTCACTTTTTTGCCCGGGCTGGAGTGCCGTGGCGTTAGCTCACAGCAACCGCAAACGCCTGGGCTCAAGTGATCCTTCTGCCTCAGCCTCCCAAGTAGCTGGGACTACAGGCATGCGCCACCATGCCCGGCTAATTTTTTCTATATATATATTTGGTTGGCCAATTAATTTCTTTCTGTTATTAGTAGAGACGGGGTCTCGCTCTTGCTCAGGCTGGTTTCGAACTCCTGACCTCGAGCAATCCACCCGCCTCGGCCTCCCAGAGTACTAGGATTACAGGCGTGAGCCACCGCGCCCGGCCTTTCTCTTGCTTTTTAGTCAGCTCTTGTCTTCATATAGTTCTAGTTTTTCAGTTGCTTACTAGACAAAATTTTGAGTTTGGGGATAATGTTATTTTCTTCTAGAGATTTACTTTGGCTTTTAGCTAGTCAAGGGGCAGATCACCTTAATCCAGTTGGGGCTTGATTTGCTTGCAAGCTGAGCTTTAATCTTTGTAAGGACTGTTCTATTTTCAGTTCATCCTGTTTCTAGAATGTGGTCCTTCAGGATCCTAGTCAAAAAACCTTAGGTTTTCCCAGGTCCTTTTCTCCTTTGTGAACCCCAAACCTCAAGTTTTTTACCCTCTAACCCTGTGGTACTGCCTAATTACACAGCTGCTTGGCCTTTCAGTCTCATATTTGCTTTCAGAATTGGCAGTTGCCTCAGATGACGGTTCCTGATGCCTGGCTAATCTCTCAGGTTTTTATTCTTCTGGACTCTGCACCCCATCCCTGCCCCCTAGCCTTTGTAGTACTCCAGAAGTCTTCAAACCAATTTTTTGTTGTTGTTCAGGTTTGGTCCAGCAAACTGGTGGACCATTGCTGGGAGTGGATTTCTTCTCTTGATGTTTACAATTAATTCCTGCTTTTTAAAGCTAGAATATATGGCAAGTTTACAAACATGCAAAGTAGAATTCAAGTTAATGACCTCCTCATGGCATGAACCTATACCATATGTCTTATATTTCCCATTAAGAGATCACATTAGAACTCTGAGCAACATTGGTTTAGAGTACTTCTGGAGGGTTTTTGCTTTTCTACATAAAGCGGTATGAATATATTAGATGTAAAAAGTGAGATATACCTTAAGGTTTGTGTTTTAATGTGAAAAAATTATTGTGACTCTCATTGGTACTTACCTTTCCATATTTCACCAAGTACCAGTGTTTTCCCTATTGAGGGGAAATTAAGGAATTTGCTTGCTCAGTGCATCAAATGAATTTTCAATTGATTTCCCTATGTTTGAACAATACAT
Organism: Lepilemur ruficaudatus; assembly: GCA_963574885.1. NCBI lineage: Eukaryota > Metazoa > Chordata > Mammalia > Primates > Lepilemuridae > Lepilemur > Lepilemur ruficaudatus. The sequence goes on from CAUYRT010089572.1 coordinate 2,403, forward strand.
TTTAGACAGAATTCACCTGCTCTATACTTGTTTCATTGATTAGCAGATAGATTGTATTTCTTCTTAGATTTAAGGCTTTATTTCTTCACAGTTTGCTTTTTTATGTGTATTTGCAGAGGGCGCTCGAGAAGAAGACCTAGATGCTGTGGAAGCTCAGATCGGTTGCAAGCTTCCTGATGATTATCGATGTTCATATCGTATCCACAATGGGCAGAAGTTAGTGGTTCCTGGGTAAGGTTTTCAATGTTTTGGTTATTTATTTATTTATTTTGAGACAGGGTCTGCTTTATTGCCCAGGCTAGAGTGCAGTGGTCTCATTATAGCTCACTGCAACCTCAAACTCTTGGGCTCAAGCAATACTTCTGCCTAAGCCTCCCTAGTAGCTGGGACTACAGGTGCATGCCACCATGCCTGCTAGTTTTTCTGTTTTTTTGTAGAGATGGGGTCTTGCTATGTTGCTCGGGCTCGTCTCAAACTCCTGACCACAAGCGATCCTCCCACCTTGGCTTCCCAGAGTGCTAACATGATAGGCATGAACCACCATGCCTGGCCTGTTTTGGTTATATTTAATGATGCAAGTTATTTTCTAGAATGAAAGTAAATAAATTGTATTTGTAGTTGCTCCTCACAAGTTAAAGAAGTATAGGAATTCCCTCTTCCTCTTATAGTAATACATAAGACAAAATATAGAGCTTGAATTAGATTTTACAAAAATATGTCTCATAAAAACATCATTTCTACCAACACATCCTTATAGTTAAAATGAAGTCTGATTGGGGGTGGGGATTATGGGACACAGGGTAGCGGCATGTGTGAGTATATTTTAACTAAACTGTTAAAACTCTGGAAGTGTTTATCCTGTTGCAGCCAGGTAAATTATTTTGGGAGCTTTATGCAAATTCTGTCTACTATACATGTAAAAAGCAATAATTTATTCAGAACTACGTATACGAAAGACATTAGAGTTTTCTTATATTCAAGCATATCCTATAATTGAATGGTCTATTTAAAATTTACTTCTGAAAGATGAAGTATCCATTGTGCAACTTTTTGGTAAAAGCAGACCATGTAGCAGCCATCAAAATTCACTTAAAGTTTTAGAAGCTGTCTGCTTTGAATGGGTTTACTTCTTTTGTCCTTTTGTGCAATTCAGCTGTAAGATGTTGTGCTTGTGAAATGCTAGGGAGAACTTTGCATCATTCTTATTGGAGCCTGATGTTCCTTTGTGTGTGAAGAGTCATGTGAGGCTCTGTTATAATTTCAGATCAGGGCTGAGAGTACAGGGAATCCTGGAGGTGATTGTATTGCGATTACAAGGTCGTATTCAGAAATCAAATATTGGGCATGGGTCAGAAATAGAAGTCAGTTAGGACTAGATAAGGCTAAGTTATTGGCTGTTTCTTCCTAGTCTGTTTTTCTATTGAACGAAAACTTGTCCAAGCATTGAAACTTAGGATAGGAATCTCATCAAGGACCACCAGGTAGTCCTTGATACCTGTATTGCTATCATGTATATGTAGTGAGATTACTTTATACCTCATGCATTCCAAGTTTGTGAAATTTGGACAAGGTTTAGTCTGGTTTGCATTTATATTGTCTGGTTGCATAGGGTAAGCTAAAGGTTGTATCAGGATAAAAGTTCAGAGAATTTGCCCCTTTCAATGTTAAATTAGCTGTACACACATGGGTAGCAAGACCCTGACAAATCAATATATCAGGCAAAGTAGATTCTTGAAAACAATAAAACTCTATTTCATTTTAAAAAGCTAACATTTTGACATTTTAGACATTTAATTTAAATCAGAATCTTCTTTCCAGTCAAAAGGGTTTGAATTTAATATGTAGAAATTGTATGTCTTGCGTATTCCCAGTTTAGAATTGTTGTGTTGATCAGTACTTATACGGTTGTCAATGTGAAATTATTATTCGTTGAAAAGATGAAGCACAGCTGTTTGTTTGGCACTGCAATGTATTACATTTCTGAGTCTGTATTCTCCTCAGGTTGTTGGGAAGTATGGCACTGTCTAATCACTATCGTTCTGAAGATTTGTTAGACGTCGATACAGCTGCCGGAGGATTCCAGCAGAGACAGGGACTGAAATACTGTCTCCCTTTAACTTTTTGCATACATACTGGTTTGAGTCAGTATATAGCAGTGGAAGCTGCAGAGGGTCGAAATAAAAATGAAGTTTTCTACCAATGTCCAGTAAGTAGGAAGTGTTTTTAAATGTGGCTTTAAGATGCATTCTGATGATTGTATAAATGTGTGCATTAGGCCTTTTTGGGGTTGTAGAAGGGGTATAGAATTTTATGTATTTTAATGATAGACCTAACTAGAGTGCCAATATTCTGACATAACAACATGGAATGCCAAAGGAAAATGTTACCGCTGGACACAGTGCAAACTAGTGTGTACCTACAGAGGGACAGCTGTGATTTGTATTAAGGTATTTAAAGTTTAAGGATTACTAATGAGGAAGTTTTTGTTGAAGTATTTAATTGTATGTTACTAACTTTCTAAAAATTTAGCTTTTGAACATCCTTTGATCCAAGTTCTGAGTGCAACAGAAACTTTGTAAACTCTCTTCAGGAGATATTTGATTTGTCAAAAAATGTGGTTCCTTTTTAGGAGACTTTTATGATTTTAATGTAACCATAGAAAATGTCATAGTATTGGTTTCAATTTTGTTTCTTCAGTTCTCAGTAATTCCTTAGTTACATAGCCTCACCTTCATTTTTGCCTAGATGTGAACTTCTTACCTAAAAGACTTTAAAATGTAATAGAAAATGCTTTTCTAGGAAGCAGTGGTAGACACGGGGGAAAAAAGGCTTTTCACAGTTATGAGCCATGTGACTCCATACAACATTTTAAATATTTAAAAAGTTTTCATCGCTTTTCATTTTTTTCAAGCATTTTCATGTGTTTTATCTCATTTTTGACTTGACATCTCTCTAAGGTTGGTAGGATGGTAGCTTGGGCTTTCCATTTACCGAGAGGAGTGACTAACATAGAATTGTTGAGGTCTCCTGACTCTGAATCCAAAACCTTCTCTACTAGGATAAAAAGCCATGTATCTTCTTACCTCAGCTTTCTCTTAATAATTGGTTTCTTGAAGGCTAATTTCCTATTTCGGTGTAGCAGTAATAGCACTACATAAGTGTTTAACTTTTTGAGAAGTGCCTGACACTCTTGTAAGGACTTTATAGAAAGAGCCTTAAACATAGAAATCATAAGAGCAGGAACTGAAAAGTATGAGGAATATCTGAGCATTGGTTGGAACACTTAAGTTATGTTTATTTTTGTCTGTTTTGCCTTGTCTCCAGAGAAAGATACAGATAATGAACAGTGAGAAATTAAGTAAAATGTATTTTTCATCAATTGTATTCTTTTTCTTACCTAGGACCAAATGGCTCGGAATCCAGCTGCTATTGACATGTTTATCATAGGTAGGAGAAGAAAAAGTCTTTCTTTTCCCTTCTTCTTCCGGGTTTAACAAATTAAGTTGTTTAAAACTTTTTCAGTTACTTGAGCATCTGGCAATTTTATACTTGTATTTCTTAAGGTTTACTGGTTTATAAGTACTGCATCTAGGTGCTCATTAGAACAGCTCTTGTACATTGTTTGAATTTTTTTGTTTGGAAAAAGCCAATCCCTATACATTCTTTGCTCTTAGGACTCTTCTGTGGAACACTGAAAGGCAAAGACTTGCTGTGAATGTGTATAGTTCCTTTAACACACCACGTGGATTTTCCACCGATCACATTAATGTAATTGGAGAATAGATATATAAAGCAACTTTATACTTTTTTTTTCTTTTTTTTTTTTGAGACAGAGTCTCACTCTGTTGCCCGGTCAAGAGTGCTGTGGTGTCAGCCTAGCTCACAGCAACCTCCAACTCCTGGGCTCAAACAATCCTACTGCCTCAGCCTCCCAAGTAGCTGGGACTATAGGCATGCACCACTATGCCCGGTTAATTTTATATATATATATTTTTTAGTTGTCCAGCTAATTTCTATTTTTTTAATAGAGACAGGGTCTCACTCTTGCTCAGGCTGGTCTTGAACTCCTGAGCTCAAACGATCTGCCCTCCTCAGCATCTCAGAGTGCTAGGATTACAGGTGTGAGCCACCATACCTGGCCGCAACTTTATACTTTTTCTAGTGCTATAGTTAAGATACTAGTAAGTCACATTAGAGACCTCAGAAGCAGCTGTCTTCAGAGACCAATGTAAACTGTGTGCCTCATAAACTCCTTGGTACAACTAGTTTTTCTTGGCCTTAAATATTTCTTACAAGTTTTTGGGAACCCCTCAATTTGTATGTGAGTACAGCCCACCCCTTTGCTATTCATCCAATCTTGCCTTGCTTAGATTTTGCTCACCTAAGAGACACTTCCTGACTATCCATTCTGCTTTTTAAAGGCAGTGCTGACACGTATTAAACATCCCCATATATTAATAGCAAAGGGTCCTTGTAGGCTAAGGCATCTGTATGTAATTGTATCTTCTAATTGGAAATTTGAACAGTGTCATCAGTCTCCATTTGTTCCATACTCTGGCACATTCGAGGTTTGTGGTATACTTTACAATATCCAGAAGATCTCACCCCTACCTAGTAAGTTATAAAAAGCTTTTAAATTTAGGCCCTAGCATTCAGCTCACTCTGACTCATGTGGTCTCTGGTTTCTAAGTTAAGTACCGTCTGGAGGTTATGCCTGTGCTTGTTGCCCTCGTTGGCATTATTGCATAGCACACACTGACGGAGATGATTATCATGGCTCTAGTCCAGTAGTGCTACTCAATTTATAAACTAAAGGCTGCCCAAGCACTAAGGTAAGCTGCTAGCTAGACCCTGTGAGTTTTTCACTCTTAGTTTGGTACTCCTCTGACATGGTATGGAAAACACCACCACTACAGCAGAGTACTAAGGTCTAGTAGTACTATTCTAGTAGCTAGGATTTCTCCTAGGATGGGAGAACAAAGCAAAAGATTTGAAATACACTGAGAAGAGATGAGATGGGAAATTAATGATGGGAGGAAAGATGAGAAAGCAGCTTCCTTTAACATACTTTGATAAAACCTCAGTACTATCAGAAATTCTAAGACATGGGCTTATTTTAAAAGGTAAATTACCATGCAATATATAAATTGCATGTTGATTCAACTAAGTTTTACTTTCATAGAATTTTTGGTAATATGCATCTCCTGGTGTTCAGTGCACTATTAGTAGGTATTTAAATGGCTCGTGCCTGTAATCCTAGCACTTTGGGAGTCTGAGGCAGGAGGATTGCTTGAAGCCAAGAGTTCAAGAACAGCCTAAGCAGAAGTGAAATCCCCGTCTCTACAAAAAATAGAAAAATTAGCGAGGCATGGTGGTACATGCCTGTAGTCCCAGCTATGCAGCAGGCTGAGGCAGGAGGAGTGCTTGAGCCTAGGAGTTTGAGGCTGCAGTGAGTTGTGATGAGACCACTGCACTCTAGCCTGGGCAACAAAGTGAGATCCTATCTCAAAAAAAAATAAATTAATTAAGAAAACTGGAATCTGTGTTCAGTAGTTTTAGTAGTGAATGCTGCCTATTCTGTCCTCATCTAAAAGAACATACTCTGGTATGTATTACAATAAATTAAGGTAATAAATACACCAGAGAGACAAAAATGGTGGAGTAAAGGTGACCTCCTGGATTCCTGCTCCCGGAGAAAGAGGTGTAGATCTCAGTCTGCTACATGTGAGTGGATCGCTCCCCTGCAAGAACAGCATTGTGAATTGGCAGAGAATCAGCGTGGGACACAGAAAACAGGAAAAAAAGGGTGAACGGGAGATAGGATCATGAAATCTGGAGAGTTAAAGACAAACAATAGAGAATAGAGCATGGGACGGCTATGCCCACCTGGCCAGCAAGTGCAGTGGGATCAGACCCACAGGAGAACATCCTGCTTCCCCACTGACCTCCACATGCACTCAGGCAGGGACCTGCCTGAAGTCCGTGCAAAATCACCGCAGGAGACGTGGGGCTTTGTGGAGAAAACAATAATGGGAAGCATCTTGAACCACCTCCCCCCTCCAGAGCTCTGTGCCAGTACTTCACTGGGCAGGGGAGGGAATGGTCTGAGCTACTGCTGGAGGGAGTTAGGAGACAGGTAACGCCTCTGGCAGTCAGCAGGACCAGAACAACGGAGGTGAATACAAAGTAGGGGACTCTAATCTGGAAACCACTGCGGGCAAATAGGCCCGCTCAGGGAGGGTCGCAAAGAGCGAGAGCTCCTGCTGGACAGGCATGAGATTGCAGGAGGGTGACATAAAAGAGACGATGGGGCATCCTGATGACTCAGCTCCCCAATCTAGCACCTGTCAACTCCTGAACAGTCGCCCCCAGTGCAAGCACTGTGTAGGCCAGCGGTCAGCATTTTCAGAGTCCACAACCCAGACACTGCGATGTGCTATGGTGGTGGGCAGCTCCCTTCCCCCAGCCTGGGGACTCTCGCTACAAGCTCCGCACTTACATGACCCATGGTCAACTAGCTAGGCCCGTTTTGATGGGTGAATTCTGAATACTTTCCCAGTCGTGGGAGGCTAACACCTGCAGGACTTACAGATCCTGAGCGGACTGGGGAACCACCCCCTCCCGCTAGCCAGCAACTTTTCGTGCCAAAAGCAGTAGGCTCCACCCCTGGAGGTAGGGAGAGGCAAGAAAAGCCACTTTCCCTCTACAACTAGCATGAATCCGTGGGGCCTTGGTGGAGATCAATAGTTGACAGCCCAGTGACTTTGCTCATCAGACTGGTTTAGGTCATCCAGTTGGATCATAACTCTGGGGCTGGATTTCCACGTCTGGTGGGCTGCCAACAGTGGGGTCCGTGGTCAGGGAACAAAAATCTTGGCAAGAGGCCACAATAGGCTCCCCAAGTAACCCCTCCCATCAGGAGCAGCCTCCCAACTGTGGTAGAAGAACCCTGAACAACATATTAGCGGCTCCCCCTAGCAGCAGATCAAGCAGTTGTAGAAGCACACACATCCAGGCTGTTAGGCAGCGGCTGTGACCTGCCTTGCTCCAAAACAGCATCTATTGGAACAGAGCCTAGACAGAGTGTGTCACTTTCCAAACAAAAACTGAAAGGTGAGAAGCAACGGCTGATCCAGATGGGAAGGACTCAGCAAAAGAACTCTGGAAGTATGATGAATCAAACGGAAAGCACACCCCCAAAGAGGAGCACCAGCTCTCTAGCAATGGACATCAACCAAATTCAGAACACTAAAATAACAGAAGAAGAATTTTGAACATGAGTTGTAAGAAAACTCAATGATATTCAAGAAAAAATGGATAACCAACACAAAGAAACCATAAAATCAGGACTTGGAAGAAAAATTCACTAAAGAAATTGAAATATTAAAAATCAAACTGAACTCCTGGAAATGAAGAATTTATTGAAGGAACTACAAAACACAGTGGAAAGCCTCAAGAACAGGGTAGATAAAATAGAAGCGGAATCTCAGGGATTGAAGATAATACCTTCCAATTAAATAAGTCAGTCACAGAGATAGAGCAGAGAAATAAAAGCAAACAACAAAGCCTACAAGAAATGTGGGATTCTGTGAGGAAGCCTAATGTGAGAGTTATGGGCATCCCTGAGGGTGAAGAAGAAAATTGACAAGGGTTGGATAAGCTATTTGAAGATATAATAGAGGAAAATTTCCCAGGCCTTGCTAAAAATCTAGATATCCAGGTCCAAGGAGCTCAAAGGACTCCTGGAAGATTCATTGCAAACAGGAAGACACCATGACATGCAGTCATCAGACTGACCAAAATATCCACTAAAGAGGCTCTTCTATGAGCTGTAAGGCAAAAGAAACAAGTAACACACAAAAGAAAGCCCATCTGAATAATGCTAGACTTCTCAACTGAAACCTTACAAGCAAAAGAGACTGGGGCCCCAGTCTCACTTTTCTGAAACAGAATAATGCCCAGCCTAGAATCTTGTACCCTGCAAAACTAAGTTTTGTATACGAAGGAGAAATAGACATTCTCGGATAAGCAAAGACTGAGGGAATTCACCAAGATAAGACCAGCCCTCCAAGAAGTACTCAAAACAGTGCTACACACGGATCAGCACAATAAACATTCACAAATGTAAAATCACTCCAAAGCTAAAGATCAAAGGCCAGATACCACAATGACTCAAGAGAGAAAACAAAGCAACAAAGTTCAACCCAACAGGATGAACAGAAATTTGCCACACCTATCAGTTCTCTCAATAAATGTGAATGGCTTGAATTGCCCACTAAAGAGACATTGGCTGGCTGAATGGATAAATACACACAAGCCAAGTATCTGCTGTCTTCAGGAAACACCTCCAACCTGCAAGGTGCATTCAGTCTCAAGGTGAAGGGGTGGAAACAATATTTCAAGCAGATGGAAGCCAAAAGAAGGCTGGCATGGTGGTTTTGGTGTCAGATAACTTAGTCTTTAAATCAACAAAAGTAATGAAAGACAAAGAGGGTCACTACATAATGGTAAAGGGTACAGTTCAACAAGAAGACATAACAATTCTAAATATGCATGCACCCAACTTGGGTGCACCTAGATTCATAAAGCAAACTCTACTCGATCTAAACAGAATGATAAACAGCAACACTATAATAGCTGGAGACTTCAACACCCCTCTGACAGCGCAGGACAGATCCTCCAAACAGAAAATTAACAAAGAAATAATGGACTTAAAACAGAACTCTAGAACAAATGGGACTGACTGACATTTACAGAATATTCTACCCAAAAACCACTTAATACACGTTCTTCTCATCAGCTCATGGGACATCTCTAAGATTGACCATATCTTAGGTCACAAAGCATGTCTCAAAAAATCTAAAAAAATAGAAATTATGCCATGCATCTTCTCAGATCACAGTGGAATAAAATTAGAAATCAACCCCAACAGAAACTCTCATCTCTACACAAAGTCACGGAAACTAAACAACCTTCTGCTGAACGATTATTTCATAAATGAGGAAATAAAGAGGGAAATCAAAAGATTCTTTGAACTAAATGACAAAGGAGACACAAGTTATCAAAATCTGTGGGACACAGCGAAAGCAGTCCTGAGAGGAAAGTTTATTTCCATAAATGCCTATATCCAAAAGACAGAAAGATCACAAATAGACAAACTAATGAATCAACTCAAAGAGCTGAAAAAAGGTGAACAGACCGACCTCAAACCCAGCAGAAGAAGTGAGATTAATAAGATCAAATCAGAACTTAATGAAATTGACAATAAAAACACTATACGGAAGATTAATAAAACAAAAAGTTGATTCTTTGAAAAAATAAAATTGACACGCCTTTGGCTAGACTAATGAAAAGCAGAAAAGATAGAATTCTAATAAACTCCATCAGGAAAGAAAAAGGGGAAATTACAACTGATGACATGGAGATACAAGATATCATCTATGAATACTACAAAAACCTTTATACACTTAAACTGAAAAATGTGGTGGAAATGGACAAATTTTTAGAAACACACAGCCTCCCTAGGCTCAACCAGGAAGAAATAGAATTCCTGAACAGACCAATATCAAATACTGAAATTGAAACAGCAATAAAAAACCTTCCTACAAAGAAAAGTCCCAGACCAGATGGTTTCACATCTGAATTTTACCAGACCTACAAAGAAGAACTGGTGCCTATTCTGCAGAAATTATTCCACAATATCGAGAAGGATGGAATCCTCCCCAACACATTTTATGAAGCCAGCATAACCCTGATACCAAAACCAGGAAAGGATGCAACAAAAAAAGAAAACTACAGACCAATATCCTTTATGAATATAGATGCAAAAATTCTCAACAAAATCCTAGCTAACTGAATCCAGGTGCTTACCAAGAAAATAATCCATCACAACCAAGCAGGCTTCATCCCAGGGATGCAGGATGGTTCAACATATGCAAATCTATAAATGTACTTCACCACATAAACAGAAGCAAAAACAAAGACCATATGATATTCTCAATAGATGCAGAAAAAGCACTTGATAAAATTCAACACCTTTTTATGATAAGAAGGCCTAACAAAATAGGCATAAGCAAGGCTTACCTAAAAATGATACAAGCCATATATGACAAACTCACAGCCAACATCATACTGAATAGGGAAAAATTGAAAGCATTCCCACTTAGAACTGGAACAAGACAAGGTTGCCCACTATCTCCACTTCTATTCTACATAGTGCTGGAAGTCCTTGTTAGAGCAATTAGACAAGAGAGCAGAATTAAGGGTGTCCAAATGGACCAGAAGAGGTCAACTCTCACTCTTTACTGATGATATAATGTATCTAGAAAACCCAAGGATTCAACGAAGAGATTCCTGGAATTGATAAATGAATTCAGTAAAGTCTCAGGATACAAAATCAATACACGCAAATCAGAGGCATTCCTATATGCCAATAACAGTCAAACTGAGAACCAAATCAAAGACTCAATAACCTTCACAATAGCAACAAAGAAAACAAAGTACCTAGGAATATATTTAACTAAGGAGGTAAAAGAACTCTACAAAAATTTTCGCATGCTACACATCCGATAAAGGGCTAATAGCTAGAATCTATTTAGAACTCAGGAAAATCAGCAATAAAAATCAAACAACCCTATTAAAAAGTGGGCAAAGGACATGAAAAGAAACTTTTCAAAAGAAGACAAAATAATGGCCAACAAACATATGAAAAAATGCTCAACATCTCTAATCATCAGGGAAATGCAAATCAAAACCACAATGAGATATCACTTATCTCTAGTGAGAATGGCCTTTATTAAAAAGTCCCAGAACAATAAATGTTGGCATGGATGCAGAGAGATAGGAACACTCATACACTGCTGGTGGGACTGCAAACTAGTGCGACCTCTGTGGAAAGCAATATGAAGATACTTTAAAGAGATATAAGTAGATCTACCATTTGATCCAGGAATACCATTACTGGGCATCTACACAAAAGAACTAAAGACATTCTATAAAAAAGACATCTGCACTCCACTGTTAGAATTGTGAGTAGCAGTACAATTCACAATTGCAGAGATGTGGAAACAACCCAAGTGCCCATCAATACATGAGTGGATTAATAAAATGTGGTATATGTATACCATGGAGTACTATTCAGCTATAGGAAACAATGGTGACATAGAACCTCTTGTATTTTCCTGGATAGAGCTGGAACCCATTCTAAGTGAAGTATCCCAAGAATGGAAAAATAAGCACCACATGTACTCACCATCAAATTGCCTTTAAAAGTTTAAAGCTTTATACTCTCAGATACAAACCAAACTGTATCTTCTGTCATTTCCTGAAAGGAATAATTAGTAAATATTTTAAATTTATTATCTGGCATTCAGTGTGGCAGAGTGCAGGAACTGGTTGAGTTGAAACCAGATTACAAAGAAATTTATTGAACAACATTAATTAAGGGACTATATGTGCTGGGTGCTAAAATATATTAACAATAAATAATGGGAGTCTGATAGAGTTATGTTAACTATTACTTAGAAGGATAAACAATTCATGTAAGTACTTGTTACTGATCCAGTCACTAGATCATGGATATATGGTCTGGACTGGACTGTTCTAGTAATTCTTTTCTGCTTTGAACTGGTCACTGAGAATATGGAAGACCACTATATAATTGACTCTATAGTGTGTGCAGCTTGACCACTTTGGGAGTGGCCTGATGAACATAACTCCACAATGCCATGTCCCTGGTAAATGTCCATACTGAGCCTGGCTTCTGCCAAAATTTTATGCTTGAGTCAGGATGTACCTGAAGCAGGGATGTACCCTGATCGTCTGAGAATAGGTGCTGATGTTTTTCTTGTAGTTTGTTTCTCATAAACATAGCTGTAGCTCTTTTGTTCTGTGTGTTCTATAAATTGTAAATAAAAGGCTTTTCTTTCTTGTATCAGAAAAAATTAAGGTTTAAAAATTGATTATTTAATTATAAGTGTAAAAAAATAGTTCAAAGGTTGGAGGATTTCCTAATAGTGGTTGGGGAGAATGAGGGGGGAGAATCCCAAAGAAACACAGTTGATAGAATTGAGAATAGAAATTGATCTGATAAAGGACTAGTAGAATTATATCTATAAATGTTTCTAGTTTTGTTATCACATCTTAAGCATTGAGAAATTACTCTTGTTTTTTGTATAGATTTTCCTATATAGATTTTACAAAACTATTTGTTTTGTTTTCTTGCCTTCCGGGTTTACAGGTGCTACTTTTACTGACTGGTTTACCTCTTACGTCAATAATGTTGTATCAGGTGGCTTTCCTATCATCAGAGACCAAATTTTCAGGTATTTCATTTGGGGCTTTTTGGATTGAAATGGCAATAAATCAGGAAAAAAACCATCAGTCACAGATCATGAAATGATGTTTCCCAAGAAGGTTAATAACAGGACCTCTCATTGTCTTAAATTTCACTATCTTATTCTCACTTTAATGCCAAAATATCCAAACACTTAAACAGCTGGTATTTTTCTTATTTTGAGGAATCAAGAGGAAAAACTGATTTTGATTTAGAAGCTTTGGCTTTCTAGTAGCTATATAATGTCTTTTTGAAAAAAACCAAAAAGCTGTTTGCCAATTAATAGATATATTATGAGTAGCAAAGTCAGTAACTGTTAATTCCTGGCAAATATTATTTATTATCTCTAACTGAACATTCAGGTATTATAGATGATATTAGAGGTAATATTGGGTTACAGTAGTCTGGTTGGCAAAATGATAGATTAATTGTACCTTAGAGGCTTCTGGAAATAATATACACATTTTTATTGTCAGAGCCACCATTTAGCAGGTATAGCTGGGTTTTCAGATGTCCCAAAAGTTGCCGAAACTCTGAAAACTGAGTTAAGCTCTTGTTACTTTCCAAACTAATTAGCAATCCATTATTTCAACCACTGATCTTTGAACCTTTTTTTTTTTTTTGAGACAGAGTCTCACTCTGTTGCCTGCGCTAGAGTGCCGTGGTGTCAGCCTTAACTCACAGCAACCTCAAACTCCTGGGCTCAAGTGATCCTTCCGCCTCAGTCTCCTAAGTAGCTGGGACTACAGGCACGCGCCACCATGCCCAGCTTATTTTTTTTTCCTATATATTTTTAGTTATCCAGCTAATTTCTTTCTATTTTTAGTAGAGACGGTCTTGCTCTTGCTCTCGACCAGCTCTTGCTGGTCTCAAACTCCTGAGCTCAAACGATACTCCCGCCTCGGCCTCCCAGAGTGCTAGGATTACAGGTGGGAGCCATTACGCCTGGCCTTGATCATTGAACCTTTTTGCTGTCATTACTGATCCAGAGTCACCAAGGTTTTCTAGTTTGTCTCTAGTTTTCTTCTGAATTTAATAGGACTATACCCAAATATTATCTACATTTTGACGTCTGAAATATTTAAATTTTTGATCTTAAAGCAAAGTATAAGCTATTTTGCATTGTATCTTTTATCTGAAGTTAGTTGATTTAAAAATGTTTAACTTTTTAAATTACCTAGATATGTTCATGATCCAGAGTGTGTAGCAACGACTGGGGATATTACTGTTTCAGTTTCCACATCGTTTCTGCCAGAACTTAGCTCTGTGCATCCACCCCACTATTTCTTCACATACCGAATCAGGTGAGAATTTTAAATGGGGTCACCTTTCAGTTACTAGTGGGATATATCCTATGGATGTGTCGCTATTGTCCCACTTGACATTATATATAAAACACATTTTGAAAGAGCTTCTTGCTGAAGTTTAGAGAAAGGTGGAGACATTTTATACAATATAGTGTTCATAAAGGACCTTGACTTTACATTAACCTGTAAGTTATTTAAGTTATTTCTTACAAATATGATTGGGTGTAAAGTATTGTGCCAGCTACTGTGGGAAGTGGATCACTAAGTTGTAATCATCATTAAAGCTCTAAGTTGTAATATATTCTAGAAGTTATCATATTGCCAAGGATAAAACCATGCATTTTAAATTTCATCTGGCCTATCTATATTTAACTAATATGTATTGAGTGATTCATGTATGTCAGACATGGTGCTAGGCATTAGATTTCATTAAATAAGAAACAAATATTTTAAATTCACTTTCATTAGAAATATTCTGTGCTTTGACATAAAGACAACTCATTGCTCTAAGGAATTAAGGATACTTTGTTTTAAAATATAAAAACATATTTCATATGTTTTTATATCTGTGTGTATGTGTATTTAAATACATATACATGAATATATACATGCTGGAAGTATTTTAGTAATATATACTTAACAAGAAGCATCCTAGGATTTTGCTATTGTATGCAGCCTTTCATATGTCCAATTACACATGTATGGATGTTTCTTGTTTTAATTGTTTAATTTAGATCTTGCCTAGGATTGACACAGGCTTAAAATAAACAGACCTACACATGCCATGCTTATGGAATACGCAACATGAAAATAAAAAACAGAATACATCTAGAGAAAGGGGGAAATGATAGTGTCAGAAAAGAGAATCAAAATATAATTCCAGAAACTGGTGACATTTTGCCTTAAGCTTTCTAGAAGCTAATGGCAAAAGTAAAGTGGGTTGTATAGCTTTATGTAGTGAAAGAAAGACTTGTCAGTTCCTTAGAAGTTTTTCATAGCGCTATATTCTAGAAAGCATTTGCCAAATTGATCTTTATTTGAACAGCAAAAGATTGTCATCTCTGTTGTGTTTGCATATTTTTATGTTGCCCTTTCTGTTGCTGATCTTCACGGAAAATCAAATGCATAAGTTGAGTGAAAGTATTTCTGTGGGGGAGTCAAGCTAATTAAGCCAGTGTCTTTGAGAACTTAGAAAAATAGAAAGCTAATATAGACTTTGGGTTGGATTTAATTTCCTTCGGAAATCTGCTTTCATAGTATTAGCCTGAATACTATATGTCTCTTAAATAAAAGCAAACAAAACAAAAAGGCCAGATTTGTGTATCTGTCACCCTGTCCTCCCCTTTAGGATTGAAATGTCAAAGGATGCACTTCCTGAGAAGGCATGTCAGTTGGACAGTCGCTACTGGAGAATAACAAATGCTAAAGGTGATGTAGAAGAAGTTCAAGGACCTGGAGTAGTTGGTATGTAACCCAAGATCGAGTTCCCTACCTTAATTGCTTAGAAGAAATTTATACTTCGCATCATCACTATGAGGTAGAAAGGTTGTTATACTGTCAGTTTAGTCCCTTAAACTTAGCTTTTCTAAAATTATAGCAAACTCAATTATTTAGGAATTGATTTCCCTGTCTGTGGATCACCTGGGCTTCTTTGCTTTTCCTACTTGTGTTCTTTATTTTTTTTTTATTTATTTTAATTAATTAATTAATTAATTTAGACAGAGTCTCACTCTGTTGCCTGGGCTAGAGTGCCATGGCCTCAGTCTAGTTCACAGCAACCTCAAACTCCTGGGCTCAAGCGATTCTTCTGCCTCAGCCTCCCGAGTAGCTGGGACTACAGGCATGTGCTACCATGCCTGGCTAATTTTTTCTATATATTTTTAGTTGGCCAATTAATTTCTATTTTTAGTAGAGATGGGGTCTTGCTCTTGCTCAGGCTGGTTTCAAACTCCTGACCTTGAGTGATCCACCCACCTTGGCCTCCCAGAGTGCTAGGATTACAGGTGTGAGCCACCATGCCTGCCCTTTATTTTTTTTTAACTGGTTCATTATTCATTATCATATTCTGTGGGTTAGAAAGCATAGGGCAGAAAGAGAAAATAAATTTGTCATTTTTTTTGAAGTTTGAGGGGAAATGTTAAAATTAATATCACAGCACATTGTAACTGCTCAATTAATATCTATTGGATAAATGAATGAAATAATTAAGGGTGTTATAATTTAGTAAGAAAAAGTCAGGATTATTGCCTGAAATACTTGTTAATTGAAAAACAGATTTATGGTTAAGATATTAAACTAGAAATAGGCATAAATAAATAAGGAACACTCTTATTATCAGTTTATGCTCCTGAGAAATTACTTCATTTCTCTGAACCTCATCTTCAAAATATAAATAATTACAATATCAGCTAAAGAATTTCTGTGGGAATTTAATGAAATAATTTATGTAAAGTGCCCAAAAGAGTTCAGTGAAAGTTAGCTACTATTGTTGTAATGAATAAATCATCAATTTTGCTTTAAAAAAAGTTAATGGTAGAGATTTTTATTGTTTGTGGATTTCATTCAGTTTAATTCTGGTTACCATTGTCATTTAGCTTTCTCAAAAATTATGAATATCTTCAGTTTCTGAGCCCTCAGATTCTTCAAGTGGGATTTTGTGTTCCAGGAAAATACTTAAGCTGTATACTTCTGTTATCAGTCCTAAGTATATGCAGAGGACTGATAACAGCAAAACCTTTAGTTTAAGGTTTTCTGAATTCATTACCATGAATAGATTCATGTTCTACATGTTTACATAATGAATTTTTCCTGAACCTGAGGATCTTGTACTAAGGAATTTTATTAAAGCCATTATTCTTTTTCTGTCATTTGCTCCCTTGGTATAAGGACTCTTCTTCGGATTGCCATTTTGTCTGGTCTGAATGCTTAGAGTGCATATTCACAATTTTACATTTTATTTTCTCACTACTTCTTTTTTTTTTTTTTTTTTTTTTTGAGATAGGGGTCTCACTATTTTGCCCAGCCTGGTCTCAAACTCCTGGACGCAAGTGATCCTCCCACCTCAGCCTTCTGAGTAACTGGGATTACAGACATGTGCTGATACCCAGCTATTGCTACTTTTAAAATATTTAGATTGCCTTTATCTCTTTTTGAACTAGTCTGTGATTGTTTTTATTACTCGTGTCCTAAAGGTTGTGTCTTCAGTGCCTCAAAGCACATTGAAAAAGAAAACATGCCTGTTTTGTTTTGTTTTACTAGATATTTCCCATCTTCTACACTGTAGAGAATTGGGGGAATACAAAAAAATTACGAGGAATGAAATACCTGCTCATAATGCCATCACTGTTAACATTTTGTTGTATTTCCTTTTAGATTTTTTTTTAAACTGTGCATTTATTTTTACGTAGTTTACATAATCCCATAGAGAACATGCCTTATTTACTGTAATGAAGAACTGAATTTTACACTTTGGTTCATTGTCACTATTTTCCCTGCAGGTGAATTTCCTATCATCAGCCCAGGTCGAGTATATGAATACACAAGCTGTACCACATTCTCTACAACATCAGGATATATGGAAGGATATTATACCTTCCATTTTCTTTACTTTAAAGACAAGATCTTTAATGTTGCCATTCCCCGATTCCATATGGCATGTCCAACATTCAGGGTGTCTATAGCCCGATTGGTAAGTTAAATTCTCCTCTAGTGCTGATTACATGACTTTGTAGAATTAACACTACTGAGGAGCTTTATTGATTAAGCAGAAAAGTGGTTTATAAATGGTGTTCCAGAGAACTCCAGAGATTTTGAGAACTTGTCTTGGGGGTCATGTGAATGTGTTGGGAGAAATAGACAGCAGGTAAATGGGGCTCTGTACTCTCCAGCCAGAGAAACTCTGCTGTTACCTGTTTTAAAGATTCAGCTTCTTTTCCACTGTTCCCAAAATAGTTCTGTAGTCTTAATGTATTAGAATATGAGAATACCACACTAGACCAGTTAGAATTAGTTTTATATTATTTCATTAACACTGGGAAAACAATTTCTTATAGTGTTTTTGCTAAAACTCCCAATTTAATATAAAATAAACTAATATCCTATAGAGATCGTTACAAAGAGAATTTCACATATAGATGTGTACTTTTAGCAGTCTCTCTCTGGGATCATTTCTCAAGTCAACCAGCTATATTTTTTAAATCTT
Source organism: Lepilemur ruficaudatus (assembly GCA_963574885.1). NCBI lineage: Eukaryota > Metazoa > Chordata > Mammalia > Primates > Lepilemuridae > Lepilemur > Lepilemur ruficaudatus. The sequence goes on from CAUYRT010089572.1 coordinate 20,245, forward strand.
GTTTTTAGGGTTACCTTGTGACAAGTGTAACAGTAACCCTGATCTTAAGGACCATAGAATAAAGAAAATTATGAAGCTCCAATTATACAATAGGAATAAAATATGAATTGTATATCCAGAAAGCAATTGAGTTGTAGGCATTGAATGTTTGGAAAATGCCCTCTGGCTCTCGAAATGACCCTGCAGGTTGTGTCTAAAAAAGTCTGGAAGATGGACATGATATGAATCTGACCCAGAGCTGACACATTGTCAGCTGCAGTTGGGAGGGAGGATAATAATGAAACTTGAGGCCAGTGGTGAAAAGGATCTACAGTCTGGATATGGAAGTGAAATTTTAACTTCCTTCCCAGTGGAGGAATGCTAGAAACTGCATATTTCCAGTAGTGGCAGTTTGCTACTTCCTGTAACAGACTTCTGTTTTTGACTAGCCCAATATCTGTATGGAGATTGGTATAGTCCTATCCTTAAATGTTTGATATTATTCATCAGTGAAGTTATCTGGGGCTGAAGTGCTCTTTGTGGGAAAATTTTGAAATATGAATTTAATTTTTTTAATATTCATATTTTCTATTTCTTCTTGTTTCAGTTTTGGTAATTTGTGCCTTTCAAGGAATTTGTCCATTTCACCTAAATGTTGAATTTATTGGCATAAAGTTATTGACAATATTCCCTTGATATCCTTTTAATGGCTACAAGAGCTATAGTCATATGTCCTCTTTTGTTCTTAATATTGGTAACATATCTTTTCTTTTGATCATTGCTTTAGCTAGGAATACTTTTATTGATCATTTAAAGGAAAAACTACTTTGGTTTCACTGATTTTTTTTATTGCTTGCTCATTTTCTATTCCATTGATTTCTGCAATTATCTTTATTTCTTTCCTGCTTTGGGTTTAATTTGATTTTCTTCTAGCTTTTTAAAGTAGAAGTTTCATATTGATTTTAGACCTTCTCTCTAAGCCCTGTTTTAGCCACATTTCACAAATTTTGATATGTCGTGTTTTTATTAACATTTAGTTCAAAATAATTGTAGATTTCCCTTGTAATTTAATTTTGTTCTATGACTTTTCTGGAAGTGTATTAATTTCCAAACATTTGGAGGTTTCTCAGTTATATTGTGGTTGCTAATTTCTAATTTTATTGTTAGAAAACTTGCTCTGTATTTTCAATCCTCTTAAATGTTTTATGGCCCAAAATTATGGTGCATCTTGGTAAATGATCCTTGTGTATTTGAAAAGAATGTATATTCTGCTATTTGGGGGACTGTTGCTCTATAAATGAAAGGTCAAATTGGTTGACAGTGTTTTCAAGTCTTCTATATATTTACTTATTTTTTTGGTCTTTGTTTTATCAACTACTGAGAGACAATTGTAGAAATCGATTGATCCTTTTGAGGCATGTTTTTAAGATTTGTTTGTGTGGGGGTAAGATAGTCATTACTTAATGATGGTGGTTCTCTTCAGTCTCATGACCGCCCTAAACTCTGAAAACTTATTGAGGACTCCAAAGAACTCTTGCTTTGTGGGTTATATCAATATTTACCATGTTAGAAATTGAAACTGAAAAAGTTTTACAATATTTACTCATTCCTCAAATGACAATAATAAACCCATTACATGTCTAGCCCTCTCTTAACATGCTCTTACTTATTTAGAGTTTTCATTTTCTACTAACCACAAATAAGCATATAAAATCTTGACCTGCCTTGTGGAAAATGTTTTCTCTTAAGGATGAGAAATCAATAAAAAGAAATGAAAATTCTGGACTTATTTCTTATCAACGTGTAAAAGGCAATGGGGGCTGTATTTTTTGACCTTTCCTGTTAAAATATTAGTTTCCTTGGTACGGAAGTTGGATTGTTCTCCTTTTTTTGTTCTCTACCAATTGATTAATCAGTAGGCTTAATACTTCCTTTTTCTTTATAGTCAGAGTGCCACTTTAAAATATACCTTTGGTTGGTCTTACGGTTTTTCTTGGTGTAGGCAGCTTTAGAGGTTCCTGCTGCCAATTTGTTTCCATTCCTGTCTGTGTGTTCCTCTCTCTCTGCTGTGTGTATATGTACACTTTTTTCTCAGCAATCTCTCTTTCTCTTTAGTCATGTTGATTTATTTAACAGTTTTTCTCTTCTCTTCTTAATTAAGATAATTAATAATCACACTACCCGAATATCATGTTTTAGGATTTTCCTAAGCCTTCCCCTTTCCTACCTTTTGGACCTTATACTGAATTTTGAAGTCTTCATTCCTTAGATTAAACATATATCCAAAGATAAAAAGAATGTAATATCTTATGTCACATATTTATGTATATTTTCTCTGATTGTTACTGTTGTTGTTTGTGTTATAATAAATCCTAAGTGACACAATTCCTTTCTCCTATATTAATTCATTTGCTTGCTCAACAAATATTGACTACTGTAGTAAACCATACAATCAAAATCCGTGACTTGGAATTTACATTCTAGCTGGAAGAGACAAACTGTAACAAATAAACACTATGAACTTATGTCCAGTAGTAACAAGTGCCTTGGAGAAAAATCAGAGTAAAGGGGATAAGGAGCATCCTATTGAGTTGTTCAAATATAAAGATGTGTCAGGAAAGGCCTTGGTGACATGTAAGCTGAGATGTGAAAGGAGCAGAGGGAGTCAGGTGGTTATGGGAAAAGAGTGTTGTAGGCAGAAGAGCAGCAAATCTGGAGGTCCTGATGCGATAATATGCTTGGAGTGTTTGAACCAAGAAGGGCAGTATAGCCAGAGTGCAGTGAGCAAGAGAGAGTGGTTGGAGATGAGATCAGAGGGGTGGTGGGGTGCTGGATCATGCAGTGCCATAAAAGCCTCAGTGGAAGGACTTTTGCTGATTTCATGGCCCAAGTTTCCCCATACTTGCCAGATTACCACCCAGGTCCTCGTTGCTGTTCAGAATTCTGTCCAATATAGTAATTCCTCTCATTGAGTCTTCAGATGTATGAGAGAGAACATTGACAGCAGAGTAAGTCAAGACCAAAGACACTGCTTAAGCAGAATTGATCTTTCCAAGAGACGTTCAGATATTGCACATTCACCATCATTATTGTCCTATGCTGAGAGCCTTCAACAAGTTAATTTAAGAGTGGAGTCTATCCTTTCCCCACAGTATGGGCTAATCTTAGTGATGTACTTCTGATGAATTGGCAAAGTGATACTGTGACTTCTGAGTTAGATAAAGGTAATATGCCTTCAGCATGGAGTTCTCTCTCTCCTGGGACATGTGTCTTTGGTATCCTAAGCCACCATGTAAGAAGCCCCACTACCATGAAGCCACCATGCTGAAGGGACCTTGTAGGCATACCATATAGAGATAGAGAGAAGCGTCCGGATACCCCAGCTGTTTCCATCTCCAGATGTTTGGATCATCCCAGATTGGGTACCAGATATGTGAATGCAGAAGCCCTTGAGATGGCTCCAATCCAGCTACCATCTGACTGCAACATCATGAGAGAAGACGCCAAGCCAGAACCTCCCCATCAAGTACTTCCCAAATACCAAACCCACTTGAACCATGAGAGATAATAAATGACTGTTGTTTTAAGCCACTGAAAAAATAAAAATATTTTTTTTAAAAGTAGAGGCTACCGATGGTTGAATTCAAGTGATGTATCTTTATAGTAGGAGCTCAAGAAAAATCTTTTGGACCTTTTGTTGGCAGTGCATAAAAGTTACCAGTAGAGGTCATACTTGATTAATATTTTCACATCCTCCTTTTTGTAAGTATATAGATTAATAAATTATTATTTAATACATTAATAAGTTCAGTAAAACTTTATCTTCGATTGTTAGAAGTGGTCTGTTTACTACCTTGTGTAAATTACCAAGAACTGTGTAAAAAATAAGTGTTATCTTAATTGAATGTTTACCATTATAAACCTACGGAACCAAGCACTATGGTATACACCTATAGTCCCAGCTACTCAGGAGGCTGAAGGCAGGAGGATCGCTTGATCTCAGGAATTGGAGTCCAGCCTGGGCAACGTAGCAAAACTCATCTTTAAATAAATAAATGAGTGAATGAATTAACAAATGAAAAGAAAATCTTTCATTTAAAAAAAACAACAAAACTATACTGAGCATTATCTAACATGTGATACACTCCAGAATCTTGCATCAGCATGTACATTATGAAAATGCACTATTCAAGTCAATGAAAACTCAGATTTGCCATGTCTTGTTGTTTGGATTCTAAATAAAGGAGAATTTGCGTTAAATAACTATAAAAAATTGATGGATGATGTTATCAAAAGATTGTTTTCTCTTTCAAGGAAATGGGTCCCGATGAATATGAAGAGATGGAAGAAGAAGAGGAGGAGGAGGAGGAAGATGATGAGGATGATTCAGCAGATATGGATGGATCAGATGAAGATGATGAGGAAGAGAGACGGAGGAGAGTCTTTGATGTTCCCATTCGCAGACGCCGCTGCTCGCGCCTTTTTTAGCAAGCCTTCTGCTAATGGAAGCACCGGGATGATTCTAGTCTGTTAAATAGATTTCTCAATAATGTACATAACTAAATTGTTCTCAGCATATAGCAGGAAAACTAGCATGAAATATTATTCCAGGCCCTGGGTTCTATGTGACATTACATTTGAAATTGGATTGTTTTGGTTTGCTTTGTGTTTTTGAAGTAGAAGAGGAAGTTGGGAATCTTTTTTTTCTCTTCCAGGAGTCAGTGGAGGAATAGTTCTCTAGAAAAGAAATAGACATTTCTTTGTTTTAAAATATTTTATACTTATAAAAATGTAGAAATGGAGAGGGAATTGTTTTGAGTAAGGATTTAAAATGTAGCAGAAATACCTACACAAGGATAGAGAGAAACTATGTGACTGAATGATTCTGTGAAAAGACTTCTTGCAGTTGTAAGTTATTTAGAAATGAACAAAATTTGTAATGAGGCTAATCATTTAGTGATTCCTAATATTTTGTACTCACAAGGAACTAATTGACTAACTTGACTGCTAGTGGTTTGCCCTTTCTTAGCCAATCTATCCTTGAATTTAAAGTGTTTATCACTAAGACCTTGAATTTAAATTTTTCATCACTACAACCTTGAATTTAATGTAAAGTTTTCAACACAATGACCTTTAATTTAAATCTTCAACTCTGTGGCCTTTATCATATTATTCACAGATGCATCGTTTTTGAAATGTAGTCTGTAAAAGTATGTAGTGTGTTGTTTAACAAAAGATTCTTCACTATGTCTCATGTAGTCTAAATTTGTAAATACTGCTTCTGTTTTGTTTCTCCTTTATACACTTGACTGTCTAGCTTTGTGGTGAGTGACATGAATTTTATGTTAGTATTAAGTATGTTTTCCTGAAACATGGGTTTTTTGTAATTATATAATTGAGAGTTCAGAATGCAATCCTTCAAGTGTTAAAAACTCACATTTTAAAAGCGAAACTTGGTTCTGATCCTGTATATTATGTAAGTGCCTATTTTTCATAAACTAATATTAATCCCCCTTTGCTCTTAAGATGGAAGATAGGATTTACTGTTCAACACCAGTTGAACTCTGGCCTGCTGTCAGAGTATGGCAGTCCCATTCAAAGTCATCCCTTGGCTTTTATTGTATCCTCCTGTGTGCTCCACCTTCCATTTTTCCCACGGACAGTTCTTTTGTAGAGAAAACTGTAGGAAGAAGGGGCAGCATTCAGGGTTAAGCAGCTGTTAGGGACAAAGGACCACAAAGGCAAACTTACCCTTTCATACCGATGTGTTAAAATGTTCTGAAATAGACTAAGTCAGTTTTCCTTCTTCCTTTTCATGTACTAAAAATATTATCAGGCTATCAAATCCTTCTATTATGGCTATTCTTTTTTTTAATTAACTGTCTTTGTTTAGGTTGCTATAACAAAATAATACGTTTGAGTAATTTATAAACAATAGAAATTTATTGTTCACAGTTCTGGAGGCTGGAAAGCCCAAGATCAAGGTGCCAGCAGATTAGGCATCTGGTGAGGGATGCTCTCTGCTTCAAAGACAGGGCATGCCTTCATGCTGTATCTTTACATGGTGGGAGTGGCAAACAAGCTCCCTCAGGCCTCTTTTATAAGGGCACTAAGAGCCTTCATGACGTAATCACCTCCTAAAATGCCCGCCACTTAATATTGTTTTGGGGATTACATTTCAATATGTGAATTTTGGGGGAACACATACATTCAGACCATAGCATCAATCCACTTGTTTTTTAAAAAAACCAACTTTCTCAATAAAGCAGTAATTAAGGTGGCCCCAGGATCCCTTTCCACTCTTTGCACCTTTCTCTTTTCTGGGTAACCTCTCCTGTCTCTCAGTTTCCAGAGTACTCGTGATGCCCAGAATCTCCCCTACAACCCTGTTCAACCTTTGCTCCTCAGAATGCGGCAATTTGCTTATCCTGTCATCAAAATTCACATTCTTTTATTCATTCATTAGTTGAATGAACTCTAGTTCATACCAAGATGGGGTTTTTTGAGAACTTTCTGTGTTTGGTTTCATTAGGGAGAATGCTTATCGACGCATAACAGAAATTTGACAGTTGGCATTAACATTGCCCAAACCAGACTGTACTTTTAGTGGAGCAAACACCATTTCTGCTTCTGAGGCCACTTGAAAACACTACCTATTTTTCATTCATTTATCTAAGGCTTGATGTATCAGTAGAATGAGACAGATGCCTAAATCATTAGTAGCTTAAATAGTTTAGAGGCTATTCTTTAGTGAAAAGTCAGAGGTAACTAGTTCAGGGCTGACATGATGGCACAACAATGTTATAAACATTAGAAGGAAAAGCAGTAGATCATTATGACACAGGAAAGTGACTCTCCACTGCTGGGAGCTTCTTGAGGTCCAAGTGGATCCTTGGCTTCGTGCAAGAAAGAATTCAGGAGCAAGCAGACAGTATAAAGCGAAAGCAAGATTTATTCAGAAACTACAGAAAATCTACTCCACAGACAGGGCAGAGGCAAGTTCTCCTTGCAGAAGAGAACTGGCCCCTGGTTCCTGTTGCCCTTCTATTGAAGCAATGGATTAATTATAGGTTAAACGAAGGAAGGAATATTCATGGAAGGGGGTGTTTTCCTGGAATAGGGTGACATCCTCTATTTCTCCACCATCTTGTTTCTAACCAGTTGGAACTTACCCTGCCTCGATCCTGTTTTCATCAAGGTAATTTGAAACTTTGAGACTTCTTGATTCAGCTAGGTAATGCTGCAGCACTGCGTCAAACAATGCCCAAAGCAATGCCCAGAGCAGTGCCCAAAGCAATAGGTGCCAGTTCTCTGTCTCACTTAGAGGTGAGTTCAGATTTGTAGACATTGAGTTCAAGATGTCTGTGGAACAAACAAGTGGAGATGTCCAGCAGTCAGTTGGATATGAAAATGGAGATAGAGGAAGTGGTCAGAGCTGGAGACCAAGATTTGCAATTCATCTGCAAACACACACATTCCTGAGGTAAAACAAAGTGGATGCACTGGTCTTCCAAGGAGTACATAGCAATGGTTCTCAGTCTAACTCTGGAACACCAAATTATTCATGGGTGGAGGAAGAGACCCTCAAGACTGAATGGTCAAGAAACTGGGAGCAAAACCAGGAGAGCGTGGCATCTCAGAATCTGACAGCTTAAAGGAAGGAATAGCTAATAGGATGCATATAAGGTAGCATTAAGGGAGGGAACTAGTAACTCTGGCTGAGAAAGAATTCTTGACACAAAGATTAGGATAGAAGTAGAAAGTTTATTTTACTTTCCCCTAGAGAGAGAGGAAAAAGGTCTCAGCACAGGAAAGAAAGAAAGAAGTAGTGCCAGTCAGGGGGATAAGGGGTTCGGGGTTTTTATGGGGATAAAGAGAAAGAAAAAAAGTGATTGCTGTCAGCTGATAGCAGAAGATGCCTGTGAAGCAGCTGTGTCTGTTTTTCCTTTTTTTCCTCTCTCTCTCTTTTCTGTGAAGCTGTTTTTTCCAGGGTCATTGGAATATGATCTGGTGGGAACTGGGGAAGCATCACATGCCTATCTACTCAATTCTTTTCAAGTGCTGTGAAAACAAACTCTTAGAGGCCACAGATGGTTAATTAAACAAGGGACTGTTGTGCTGTGATCTTTCCCTTCAAAGGGGCATTAGGTGCTATGAATTTTCTTTTTTTCCTGTTAGTTTATTAACAAGGCCATCCTTTCAGGTAGTGCATGTGAAAGAGCTTATAAACCATCATAGGAAATATATGGTATTAGCTGTTTTAAGCAGTTCACTTTAAATATCAAAGCAAGTCCTGATTTAAGAAACTTTCATTTGAGTAGAGGAAAACCAGGATTTGAGCACCACTAGAATGAGACTCATACCTTGACAGCATAACCTCCTAGAACTAGTGTCTGCTTGCTTTAAACCCACCAATTAAATCTCTCGGAGGGAATCTTGTCTGGATAACACCCTGGGTGAAGGCGTTGGCCCTCAGGTCCCTGTCTCACTCCCTGCCTATGCTCTCTGACCTTGGTGTGGGGGTGGGAGGCCTCCAGGTGTGTGTGCTGCATATCTCCCAGGGTCTGCGTCAGGGTTGCTTTTTGAGAGGTGTTGTCCTGTTCTTTGGCTCCTTGCTTGGAAGAATGGCAAGCAAGGCCAGTGCGTGGAAGTGAACACAGACAGGAAGCAATTTCCACACAAGCAGCCTTTACTGAACACAGTGGAGGGTACAAAGAGAAGGTGCGTACGGAAGGAGGCACGGGTCTGTCTCTGCGAGTGAAGAAGACGCTGGAGTCTTAACACACTTCTACTTTTATATCTATACCTTACGATGTGCTAAATGGTGGGCTAAATATTCACTATTTTTTTCTGGGAAAAGGGTGGAGAGTTCTTGGAGCTAAGGACCCTCCCCAATTTTATCCTTACAGGGTAACTTCCAGCGGTTGCCAGGACATTTGTAAACTGTCATGGCGCTGGTGGGTGTGATTTTTGCTATGCTAATATATGTTAATTGAGGAAACGTTACTTTTGATCATTAGCTCCTAGTTTCTGCACATGCTTCTGGCTGAAAAACTCCCTAAC
>CAUYRT010089574.1:0-42615 GCA_963574885.1 Lepilemur ruficaudatus
ACTTTGACAGAGTAGATTTTTGAATGTAACAAGATAAGTCAACTTGAGTGGTAATATATTTTGGGAAATCAGCTCACTACAAATTGTGACTGTAAACATTGTACTGTAAATGCTTTGTAGTTTTCCCCCAATAAAAAAAAGAAAAAAAAATATGCTGAAATAAAAAAAAAAAAACAGAACTGCAATTTGAAAGCCTGAAAGTCAAAAACAGAAACAGAGCAATGAACAACATATAAGGAGATAGGACGTAGAGATAGCTACACGGGATCAAGAGCTAGAGACATCAAGACAGCCAGTTCACACTTGAATGGAGCTTAAGAAATGCATCCCATAGATCACAGAATTAAATTTAAGAGAGGAATGAACCATAGGGAAACATTGATGTTAAAAGAAGAAACTGAGGTGAAACAGGAAGAAAATAAAAATTAAGTAATCTGCTGCACAGATTGCCTAACAGTCCTTCTCTGGATTGTCGGGCATGTTGGCTTAAGCATCTACACCACTAAAGCTGAATAGACTTGTTCTAGAGAAGAGTTTGTCTCTGGTTTCTGAAACCCACCTTGACCTTGTATGTTAAGTAAGGGAACTCTAATTCTCCAGAACAAAACCTGTCTGACTCTAATTTTATGACCCTGTTCTACTAGGGGACTTCTGCCATGTTACTAAAAATTTCTATTTTCCCCAGTATATGTCAGGCACTCTCTATTTCTCCAATTTCAGTTGTCTTATGTAGCTCAAGCATCAGAGTTTTGCCTGCTACTATTTTTGACTCCTGCTACTCAGCAGATCCTGATGTAAGAACACTGCTTGTTTCCTCCCTCCTTCTCTACTTGTCTGTGTGGTTTTGATATTACCTGGTCCTGGACTTCTGGTCAATGCTAGAAATCTCTTATTAGGAGCTCTCTGATGCCATGTTCTGTTGCCATTGGTTTTAAATGTTGTGTTCTGCCTGCCAGATCTGATTTCTACCTGCTGTTGCCTCTGTCCTCGAAAACTTGCTCTATTTGAGTGTTCATTTGGATCTAGTCTGAGAATGTCATCCCCTCTCAAGATGTACAGTCTTAGGCCACTTCGAGAGCAGGCATAACTATGATCAGCAAAGACTATTTTTCCTATTGCCCCCCAAGAGCAGCTACACTCTATTGGCATCACTGTGACTGTGAATTGGAAATGCTGCTGCTAAAGGAGCTGCCTTCCCATGAAAACCCCAAGTGAAAGCTCAGTGTGGACTGTCACTGTGTAGAGCTGCTGTCCCTGCTTGTCTTCCACAGCTGCAGCCAACCCACTGTGTCTCCCAAGACACTATAATCGCAGATAGCCCTCCTTCAGAGTGCTCCTCCCACGTTATTATCTGCGAGCCCCTGCAAGAACTGAGGATCTAGAAATCCTTCTGCTATTTCACTTCTTGCACTGATGTCTGGAAGTGGGTAAAATATTGATCCAGCTGCTGGGATTGAGGCTGTAGAAGAAAGGATATATAAAGGATACTACTGTCTGAAGATAGCTATGACCTGAATCAAAATTATAAACATGTTTCCAAAGAAGCAATGTTGTCAACATAGTCTTTAATTTATTTACTCCTTCAATGTATAATTCTTGTGTAGCAAACATGAGCCAGGCACCATAATGAAATAAACTATGATTGATTTTATAAGTATTATTTTTCTACTTAGGTTAAATATAGATTTAATTGGCCTTGGTGAATAAGACATCTGATTACCATTATAGTATGATTTCTAAGAGAAAATTCATTCCAATTCCAACAGTCAGGCAACAGACTCGTTTGAAAGCTTTTGCAAGAACATTCCGGCTTGCACCTGTGGTGGAGTTATGACCAGAGTTACATCGTTGTACCCATTTATCGATACCACATAATGTCTTCAGTACGTTTGCATTAGAGAAATCATGTTAACAAAAAACATACAGTGACGTTTTGAATAGAAAAACGTGACCCTGCCTAGTAGGGCTACACATCCGTTTGAGCAGCTTGTGCATGCCACGATTCTGAGGGGCATCCTTCCGAGACTGCAGTACAGTTTTTGCTGCTCTGAGTTGTGCAGGGCATACTCTGTATACCCACACAAGGGAGTCACACTGCGTGTCTGACCCTGATCTTTATCTTGGTGGCGAAAGTAATGGGTCTAGATTGTAGATAGTTATGAAAGTGTCAGAGTTTATTTTTTGTTATTTTTTTGCTTTATTAGTCTGTCAGCTGATAATTCCTTCTTTTCTACATGGTTTGTTTACCTGAGTAACCTGAATTTAAGGTAGAAGACAACAAAAATGTGGACACCAGGTCAGTTAGCTATAACTTAAAGATTACTGTTTTTGTTAATGTAGATTCAGTTTTGAAACACTGAATGTCAACATTCCTGGCATCTAGGAAATTGAGTGATTCAGTCATAATGTGGAGACCTTGGAAGAGAAGCATAGTATTCCTTACAGAATAAAAATTACCCAAGAGGGTGGGAATATAGCGAACGCAGTCAAATAGGATAATATATCTCAAATGTAGGGTTATAAGTTTTCAGATTCTTATTTCCACTGATGCTAGAGAAAGAGAGGGAGAGAGAGAATGAAAGGTGGGGGAAGAGAGAGAATTAGAGATCAATATACTTGAATGCTTCAATCTATCAATCTCAGAAAAGATGGTGATGAGTCAGGATGTTGGATAATTGTAGATCATTTTCCAAATGTCTGAACTAACAATTGTATGTGTGGAAAACAATAAGCAGCTAAAATTAAGGTGGTATGCCAAAATGAAACTGTTTTATTTAGTGACTTTTTAGGAGAGACTCGGTGACAAGGCATATTATGTCACTAAAGGAAATTTAATTAGAGTTTGAAAACACAGTGTGGAAAGAAATTTCTCAGGCCTCAGGTCTAGTCTAGGATGTATAGATAAATGTCAAATTCAATTTGATGATGAGGGTGAACCATTCCTGGTGTTGGAGATGAGTTGAGGTGAATTGCTCTACTGACCACTTACTTTCCTGTCCACAGAGCCGGTGGGATCAGCAGCAGGTCCAGAAGCAGTGGCAACATGACACACCTCCGAGGAGAGCTGGTGAGTTCTTCGCCTTCCCTCTAACCCGCTTTTCCCTGAGACAATTTTACCTAAACAAACCTCAGCAAAGATAGCATCTGATGTTAGCATGACCAACACCTTGCAGCCACGCAGAACAACTGAAAGAGCAGCCAGAGACGCACAGCTGCCCAAGAAAGCGTTCCTTCTTTATTTCCTAGTGGTGAAAGGACAAAGGTTTAATCCCTTGAGTTCAGTAACCTCTAGATTTCTTTAGAGTGTTCCCAGGTGGTAAAATTGCCAGGTAAAGAAGAAAAGCATTTATAGTATGCGAACAATATCAGTGAATTCACTTCATTGAAAATTAAAAGGAATATGACTTCAGTCTTTGTCTCATGTCAGTTAGTTGGTATTATACGAAGATTTTAGTTCCCATGTCTCTGCTTGGGTAAAATTCCTTGACTGCAGTGCATGGAGCTAAAACAAGAGAGACAGGAGAGAGCTGTGTGAGGAAACCGAAGACCGAGGAGATAATGCAAGTTTTTTTGCTGGCAGCTGGAATATATAATACATGTATGAAAAGAGACTACACAATGCTTGCTAGAGAGAAGCTGCTGTGGGTTTAAGAACAAACCTAAGATAGTAAAGGTAAAATGACACAGGTAGGCTTTGGAATTCTGTCCCACATACAGGAGACAGACTTCTTAGAACCATAAGCATCCATCTAGGACTCCAAAAAATTCTTACCTTTGGACTGAGGACCATGTCCTAGAGTGCAACCCACTCTAGATGCACCCTTATAAAGCCTAAAACCAAGCTTCAATGATACTCTTAGAAGAGTCAGATTTTGGAGGCTGAGTTTCATCAAAGTAAGGAAGCTTGGAAAAGTCTTTCCACAGAGATATCCTAACAAAACATAAACTGAGCCTTTAAAACTTTGAAATTATCTGTCAGTAATTTTACCACCTATTAGAATTTAAAGCAACACCCTTTACAAGAATGTAACAGAAACAAAAATACTTATGACATTCACAAAGTTCAGTGTTAAATCAAAATTTACTAGACATTTTTAGAAAGGCAATTATGACTCAGAATTAAGGGGGGGGAAAGCCTTCAATGAATAGAAACTGACCCCAAGATGTCCCAGATGTTGGATTTAGCAGACCAAGAGTTTCGTAAGCTATTATAAGTATGTTCATGGAATTGAAGGAAAATATGGTCTACCTAAAAGAGACAGAAAATGTTGATAGAGAAATGAAAACCATAGGGGAAAATAAAAGAAACAGAACTACATGGGAATTCTGGAAGTAAAAAGTACAATAGTTGAAATTAAAAAAAATTGATGGGCTTAATATCAGGTTGAGGATAGCAGAATAAAAGGGTCAGTAAACTTGAATAAAAACAGAAATTATTAAATAGGAAGAAAAGAGAGGAAAAAAGATCAAACAAAAATTATCAGAGCCTCGTAGAACTGAGGGACAATATCAAGCAGTCTAGCACACGTAATTAGAGTCACAGAAGAAGACACCGAGAATATGACAGGAAAACGTGTGAAGAAATAATGGCCAGACTTTCTTCTAAATTTAATAAAAGACATCCACTATCCACTGACAGATTCAAGAAAACTCATATCTAGCCTTAAAATCAAAGAGAAAATAAAGATATTAGTTTAAGAAAAAAGATACATTGCATACAGAGAAAACATAATACAGATGACGTCCAATTTTTCATCTGAAAAAGTCTAGATGGAAGTCTAGAGCAATGGAAAGGTTTCTTTAAAATGCTTAAAAAGCAGTCTACCCAGAATTCTAATTCCAGTGGAATATTTTAGAAACAAGGGTAAAATAGAAATATTTTCAGGTGAATAAAAATGGAGCAGACTTGTGCTACAAGAAATGCTAAACAATGTTCTTTAGGCCAATAGAAAATGACATCAGATGGAAAATGGGTCCTATAATTAGGAATGAAGATAGTAGAAATAGTTTTTAAAAAAAAGTGTGGTGTGGCAATGGGAAGGTATATAAAGGGTATTTTTTCTGTCCTAATAGTCTTAAAAAAACAAAACTTGACTGTTTAAAACAAATAAACAAGAAAAATAAATATTCTTCAAATAAAAAAATATTGTTAGATGTGGTTATGCTGAAAATCAGAGTATTGTAATACTGGCACAAAAGATGGAAAAGAGATGTCAGCTCAGGCTGCCATAACAAAATACCATAGACTAGGTGGCCTAAATAACAGAAATTCATTTTCTCCCAGTTCTGAAGTTTAAATTGTGGTACCGAACGCTGGCACATTCTGTTTATGCCGAGTGCTCTCTTTCTGGCTTGCAAAACAGCTGTACCTTCTCTGTTGCCTCCTCTTATAAAGACACTAATTCTATGGGACCAGAGCCTCACCCTATGACCTCATTTCACCTTAATTATTTCCTTATAGGCCCAATCTCCAAATAGTCACGTTGCAGGTAGGGCTTTGGAAGATGAGTATTATTGGGGGAGGCCACAATTTAGTCCATTGAAGATGGGGAGGGTGTAAATGGAATTTTATTGTTGTAAGGCTATTACAGTTGTGAAGTGTCAGATATAAAGTTGCAAGTTTGCAGTGGAAAGTGGTACAATATTGACTCTTGATAATCAAGGAAGGAAACATTTATGTGTAATCGATTGCACAAATATAACACTTTGTCACAATATCAAGGACAGGACTATACAAAATCTCTTCACTGTATAGATAATTAAAATATTGCAAATAACCAAAATAGAAAAGGAATTCATTGTGCACGAAAGAATCTATCAGTACCCTAATTACTTTTCTCTAATATTAATGAATACCTAATGCTTTAATATTAATGAACTATAATGAATATAGTTGTTACTTTATATTTTCTGAAAAAATTACCTTTTAATTATATGAATACACAATTTAAAACTAAAATAGAATGGGCTTAAGTTATTTTTTTCCAACTAAAGTCAGTCTTTGATGAAATTTTAACTAAAGCAGCAAAGCATTTCAGTCCTTATTTAAATCTATATGGGCCCACCCTTAGAAAATGGCATCCCATTAACCCTAAGCAGTCTTTTAAAAGCCTATTTGCTGGTAGACAGAAGGAAGGCTAAAATTCATGTATGACAGGATTGTAAATATTTCTATTCAGAAAATGAAATCAAGATTCAACTCTGAAGAGAACATGCCAACTTTTAGAGAAGTTGAAATTTTGCACGGCCTACTTATCGCTGGTTTCCTAAATGACCTAGGGTAAATAGAAACAGCCTTTTCATGTGGCTGCTGATTAAAGCAAGGTCTGTAAGTTGGCAGTATATCATCTGAAATTTCAAAGTTTAAGTGGAAGCCGGGGTTTCTTTTCCTTTCAAAAAATCCCCGTACTCTTTATGCGGGGTCTATCTGAGTAGCTGGCATACAGATATAAAATCGCTGGGCAATAATCAGGAGTGCGCTGGCCCTCATGGCAGGCATCAAGCAGGTTACTGCCAGGTCTTTGAACTACAAAAATAAATACAGAATAGAAGTGCATTGTATTGGCCAGCCCTGAGGCTCAGTCATCTGTCTTGGAGCATGCTCTGGTGAGAGTGTTTAACTTGGATTCCTTCCATCACATGTGGTAGCTGCAAGAGTGAAAAGGGAGAGGAAAAGAACAATGTTAGGTGGTGTATTTAATAGTGTGCTGGCTTAACAATGCTCAGGAAACTTAACTTCTATTTTTCTCTTAGCAGCCAGAGTTTACCCACTTTATTGAGATTCTGAATGAGCAGTTGTGTACTTTAGAAAATGTGATTCTACCGCCTCCACCATTTTCCATTGTTTTAAAAAAGACTTACATAGCAAGCATAAGAGATTCCCCAAAACTTCCTAGCTATGTCAACTCACAGGACAGTATTTTTTTTGCATTCGATTTCACAAGCAGCTTTGATATCCCTAAATTAATTGGTCTCTTTCATTCCGAACCTGAGAGTTTGGAATTTGTGGTAACTAGATGTTTGTTGTTTTTGGCTAAATTATCTTCTTTTCTTTCTTTTCAAGGGCAGTATAACATAAACTAAAAGAATTCTAGGCTCCCTCTGCATTTTTGTTCTTCTAAGTTTTCTTCCATAAGAAAAGAGAAACTTTACTTAACCATGCCCATAATAGAAATTTGATTTAAAAAAAGTACCTGACTAGAGAAGGAATAGATTCTTTGTAAAGACAGTGAAGCACTCAGCTGTTGAATATTAGATGAAATTTTACTTGTTTTCACAGCTGAATTATCTTGCTTTTTATGTTATCAGGCGAAGCACTAAGAAAATCAAATATGAGATTTTCAAGGGATTTTAAAGGGAAAAGGCACAGCTTTTCACAGTTAAGTTTGTAGTTGTTAGAATATTTTTTTCCTAGATCATGCAGCACACATTTGTAGCCCTCAGGAAAGGGCATAAAATAAATATGTCAAGGCTGTCTGTAGAAATGCATTCATTCAGGATTGCCAAAATAAGGGAAGCTGTTAGATTTACCCAGACAGATGGTAAGATAAATTATGAGCAAAAGTATATAAAAATATCAAGTTTATGAGGCTGTGTATCAGAGTTAAGCTATTAATATTTTTAACGTTATATTGTTTTGTTTTGTTTTCACTCTGGGTGAACAGCTGTGTGTGGAAATTGATGAGATGCACTGTTCATAATAGTTTCTTGGGGTGATAGTTGACCTTAATAACGTCTGCCACAATTTGTATAAAACATAAGTAACTTTCCAGCCAGCATCATAAGCTGGTTTTTAAAATATTCTTTGAAAAACAACCACAACATCACAAAAATGCATTCTATATATTTTAAGATCATTCCAGTTGATGCCAGAATGAATGTCGTCAAATTATAAACATTAATTAATTCATTCAATCAACAAAAACCACCTACTGTGGACCAGGCTCTCTTTCTATGACCTGGACTTGCACTGATGAGCAAAATTGAATCCCAGCATTCTTCAATTTATATGCCAGTTTAGATTATGAGTAATCCTGATTTTAGTAGGTAATATGAAATCATTTTATTGATATACACTGAAATTAAATTTACTAAAAATGGATTTATGGTAAAAATGAAAACCTACTTTGGATTTTACTATATGATTAAATGTTGCTTTGGATAAATAAAAAATATCAGTCATATTAAACTAAAAAAACGAATTATTTATGAATATACAATTAAAGAAAATCAAATTGTAAAATATTATTAAATTACTTTGGATTGTATATTTTTCATAATCTGCAGTTTTTAAATTCAAAATTTTCTTTAGAAACTCAATACATTAACATAATAGTTCCTTTTAGAAATTCTTGAGGTACATACCTAGTAATAAGAGCTTTATTCAAAACAGCTTTTTTCATAGTCTAATTCTTCATATGAACAATATAATCTAGGGGGAATTACATTTCTGTAAAATCCAAATGCCTTATTATACTATTAAGTAATGAAAAAGTTAAAATAAAACTTGAAGGTAAATGCTGTCCATGAAAATTATTCAATAATTCATGAGGCTGATATTTTCAACAAGGTCCAACACCTAGACATTTTTATTCTTTGTCAAAATTCATCCTTATTAGAACTACAAGTTCAGTTAACTTTTTAAATATAGTAGGTCAAAGACTACAAAAGAAATATTTTCAGTACAGCGTACCGTTAGAAGGTTATCCTCATTTCATGTTGTGGCAATCAACATTTCTCATTAGGGCTGTGCTTCAACATTCATGGGGATAATAACAAAATCAATCAAAAGAGAAACTTATACATAGCCATAGTTCTTACAGTATAGCTTGTACTTCTAAAAAATTTTTATATGTTATTTTCAAATCATATATTATAAAGCAGACTGTAGAGTTTGCTGTCATACTGCATAATTTTAGTAACATTTTCAAGAAGATTTTTAATTTCTATCATGAAAGTTGTTTAAAAATATTTGGTTCTCAAATATCCTTTGAAATAGTTTTAACATCTCACTGGTTCACTCATGAATTAATGAGTTAAGTAAAAAGTGTTGAAAGATGTTCACACTTAATATTTTCCTGAGGATCAAGAAGTTCTATGACTTCACAAATTCAAGATTTCCTTCTCATCTAGAATTCAAATTTCAAATTCATTTTCCATTTACCCAAATGGGTTTGCAGACCTTCTTTTTTCTTATTGTCATGTATGCAGTGACGGATAAGAGAGAATAGAAATTGGTGTAATAGCAACTCTATGCCTCTATACCGCTGTCTTACAAAAAGGAAGTTATTTGTTGCTCCTGAGGCAAAGCTCTAATGTAAACAAACAAACAAAAATTCCAAAAGCTTTGCTTTTGAGGCATTTAACAGACTTATTAAATTGTCCAGGGACTTTCTAGATCAATTGACTCAGAAATCCCATATTTTTTCTCTTTTCAATGCTTTTAAACTTCAACTGCTAGATTTAAAGCTTCCATATCCCCACTGAAAATGTGAAAGTACCTTAAATTTTCTGGACCTCAAACAGACACTAACAAACTTAACTTGAACCTATTCTCAACAGTAGAAAGTTGAGACAGTTTTGTTCTTCAAGTAAATAAAGCAAAATTTCCCACTTGGAATTTTTCTTTTTCTTTTTCTTTTTTTTTTTTTTTTGTAATTTTCTCTGTTATAGATGTTGGACAACGGGCTAAACGGCTTACTTAAAAAAACATGATAGGACTAACTCAGGTCAAAAAGATTCTGTAAGTGAGTGATTTGGAAGGTAGAGAAATTAATTTGGTTTCTTGAACGGAAGCATGGTGTCTTAATATATAAGGCATACCACTGTGAGAAAATATTTGTCAAACTTCAAAATAGCTCAAAGAGATAACTGGATGTTCTAACAGTGTACCCTTGGGTTTGCCCCTTCTATTGATTTTTTTTTTTAATTGACTGGGCTATTTTACATATGTGCAGAGGCAGAGGCTGACTTGCATACTCTTTTTTCTGACAGCTATGCAAATAGTTTCTGTTTGGTGGAAAAGATAACCTCAAAGGTTATAGTTTATTGCCCTGTTGGACATTAGCCAGTTTAGTATTTAACCCAACTTAATAAAGGACACTCCTTTATTCAATTGCTTAATAATATTTTGTTTCTCCAATGTCCTTTGAAATAGTTTTAACATCTCACTGGTTCACTCATCAATTAATGAATTAGGTAAAAATCTTTGAAAGATGTTCACACTTTATATTTTCCTGAGAATCAAGATTTTAACACTGGTGTGAGGATTAAAAAATGATTTAGATGTTACAACCTTTAAAAAGCACTAGTGAGGAAAAGAGCACTTTTAATTTATTATAATAGGAATGAATTCTCACAGAATATGTGATAATAAAAATTGATTTCATTGTTTAAAGTATGCAAGGTATTAAATTTAGGAATAATTTTTTTACCTTACAAAAATATTCTAATTATCAAACATTTATTGACCATCTTTTCTGGAGGGTTCCTCCTTTAATAACCTGTGCATTGTAGAGACAATATACTACCACACTAGACTGCACTATTCTCTAGACCATAGCTGTGTCTTTTTTTATTTTGGATTCCCAATGTTTTCCACAGTGATCACATGAGTAGATGTTTGGCAAGGGTTGAATTTTAGGGTTCTTACTGTGTGAGGCATGCCTTTCAGGCTTAGTTAAATAAAATAAAGTCTGTCAAATTTATTCCATTATTAGACTGCTCTGGGACTCAAATATGCTACAAATCTTTTCCAAGTTCAGTAGATTGAAATTTTCAATGTCAAATTTTTATTCAAATTACCTACATACATCTTTATTTATTTATTTTTATTTCAGCATATTATCAGGGTACAAATGTTTAGGTTACATATATTGCCTTTGCCCTACCTGAGTCCGAGCTTCAAGCGTGTCCTATATACATCTTAATTGCAATTATTTGTTTTCTTTTTTTAAAAAATGTAAAGAAAAAAAGCAAAATGGCCTTAGGCTACATTAGGAACTAGCTTTGTTACATACTGCATAAACATTTCACCCTTCTTTGTTTTGGTTTATTAAATTCTACAATGAAGCTTGGGAGAGGAAGTTTACTAAAGTTTCTCCACTGCCTAAGAGTCTATTATCATATGTTGACATCTGTAGCAATTTGATCCTATGTAGTAACTGTAGCACTCTGGTTGTCAAGTCTATGATGTTAAAAATAAAGTTCAGGAAGAAGAGTTTATGTACATTAGTAAGCTGGGTACTCAAAGATTTGCTGAACGTATGTGTGTATGTGTTTAAGAGGATGACTTTTAAAATTTTAAAAAAGACACTCCTACCAATTATTTCACCAGCTGTGTGCTTCACTGAATTGTCTGAGAAATTGACATGGAGAGTGTTTCGAGCACTGTATCATGCAATTTCAGGCTTACAGACACAAAAGACCACCACCAGGGTTCTTAGGGAAGGCACTAGGAAACAGGGCAGGGCAGGTTTCTAGTTTTTGGTTTGTTTCGTTTTGTTCTATGGCTTTGAGTGTGTGTGTGTCTGTGTGTGCGTGAACATCCTCCCCACCAGTGGTTTTATGAGGCTATCGTTCAACTTTAAAACTTTTTGACATGAAGGAAAAATTGCCAAACCTAATATGAAATCTGAGCTTTAGGCAACCAAAATCATAATCAGTTCTAAATCATAAATAGGCCTATCAAAAATATTTCATAGGCTCACTCAATATAAATACCAGCCTTTGGTTCCTGGCATACATGAACCATGTAGCTGCAAGTCCTACAAAAAACAAAACAAAACAAAAAACTATAGAGTGTTTAGGATTCAAAATAGTGATATTCTAAGAATTATTTATGTCTAATATGTGAGCTTTGTTGTCAGAATTTTTTCTGTGGCTTTGTAATGCTGAAAAAATAAATATATATGATAGTGCAGTAACACTATATATATTCTTTTCCTTTCTTTTTTCTTTTAACTTTTTTTCTCCTTTCTGATGAAGCTTATTATACAACTATAGGAGTTCCTTGGAAACTTCCTAGATTTAATTTTTAATATTATTTAGCATTACATTTTAAAATATAATTCTATTTAATGATATAACAAAGAATGAGAGTTTATTTAACTCTCCTCTCCATTTTCCTTCCAAATTTATGCTAGTAGTCCTGTAAGAAATGCCGTATTTACTCTTCCCTTTCAGGTCTTTATCCCCTAGGTAAAGATTACCTGTCCATTGTTGTTCTTGAACCATTAAATATAACTGATTTACCTAAAGGAACCATATATCTCTTCCTCTTCTGTGCAGTGAATAAGAGGATTGTTTATGGAACTATGTACATATGGACAAGTCACACATACATCCCATCCATCAAAGCTATGCAAAATTTAGAGGTTTAAATTCAACAAATCTTTAGAATCAAGCTGAACATCCAACCAAGCTTGAACCACTAGGCTTTCATTGTTTCTGCTTGAATACATACATGAAACTTTCGCCAAATGTAGCCCAAGGTTTCTATGAACTTATTTTAAACATCGTTGTGAATCAGGAAATACAGAGCTATGTGTGCTCTCTAACCGTCAACATGTAGTCTAATTCTGATTTATAAATCCCTAGGTATGTGTTATGTAGGGACCAATGAGAGAGATGCCTTTTCACATAACCCCCTCCTATTAAATATTCCCTTTAATCATCCCATATGCACATTTCTCCTGCATAATGGATTTTAATTGATTTTCAAACTCTTACACCGTATTCATATTTTGCATCTAGAGGATGATAAAAAGATAAATTATTAACAAAATTCACACTCATTCAGATAATTACTTTAAACTTGGGACCACATTGCTCTCATTTTAATTAGGTTTGTAAGAAAAATGCATTTCCACCTAGCTAATTTGCTTAACCCAAAACAAGATAAAACACTTCTTTTGAGGCTAATTCTAACAATTTGCTAAAACAATAAAACATTATTATGGAATTTGCAGAATACTTTATTTATAGTATTATTTTACTTATTTCTGTAAATGAGCTGTGATATATATGTATTATAATTGTTATACGATTTTAATTATTTTTATTTGTATTAATAGGATGCATTTTATCATTAATTCTTTTGTCATGTATTGCAAAGACAGTGAAAGGAAAAGCAAGATTTACATATTTTTTGTTGTTATAATGAGCAGATCCCCTTTTTGGTTTATTGCTTAATCATTAGCTTTGTTTTCCTTTTTGTGGATTAATCAACTTAAATTTTCTGCTGCATACACTAGCTACTTTACGGTATTATAAAGGCAGTGCTCATGTAACCATAAGGAAACATCCAAGGGGGAATCACCCTAAAAGGGTCGTTGAGTGCTTCAGTGCGGTTCTTCACCTCCCCGCTATTATACAGGTCCACTCACCCAAACCACACGACCCACAGAATTATGTTCACGTCAGCTCATCCCACACACATTCAGGGCTGAGCTTTACAACAGCTCTAGTGCCCCTTGCAATAATGTGCCAAAATCAGAGTCAGAATTAACTGAGTCTTCCAGGGACTTAAGAGTCTTGGTTGTTAATGTCAGTCTACACACTAACCCTGAGGTTCAGTCAGTGGCTCTTCAATTTTACGATGTGTAAAAATCACCTGGGATGCTGGTTAATAATACAGATCCCTTTCTCACCACCAGGATCTGATGTAGGGCCCAAGAATATGTGTTTTATCTGAGTCGCAAGTGGTTCTGATGCAGATGGGCGTTTGGAATGGCAAGGTTAGAGAAAGCTTCCATAGATGTTACTCATCCCATTTCACAGATTAGGGAGCTGCACAGCCAACATTGTTTTTCCAGACTGGTAATGAAGACAGCTTATCTGGCTTCAAAGTTTATACTTCTAAAAATATGTAAAAGGCATTCCTAAGTTTATGGATTTTTTTCCTTATGCTTTGATCTTATATTTTAAAATATACTTTATTTGGGCTTGAACTCGGTGTTATAACTTTAAGTAATTTGAATTACACGGTGCACACGCACGCGCACACACACGTGTGCACACATATATGGAAACAAAGTATGAAGTTACCAGAGGGAAAGGAATATTAAAGAACAATGACAATGCATCAAGTCAGGAAAATTTAACAAGCCACATTTCTTCCTATTTCTCAAGTTTTACTTAATAGTGGACATATTTTACCACTCTGACACTATGAAATTTAGAGCTTATGCTCTGTGAATATCATTTCGAACATTTCATATTCCTCCAGATCTTTAAGAGGATAAAATCAAGAGTAATTTAACCACAGACCAAAAAGAGGAATATTTTTGGTAAAAGCTTGTCTTAGAGTATAAAAGCATCATGATCTTATAAATGAAGAATGCATTTGTTCAGGTCCAGGCTTGCCTTTCTGGTCTAGGTTTCCTGGGTAAACATGTTGAGTGAATCAGGTCTCCAGGCCTGGTTATGGATTGGAGTGCCTGAGCTTTATGAAGCGCCTAAGTATTTGATAATCTCTCTCCTAAGCTAAAATAAGTTCTTTATTTGGTTATAGTGAGTTACATATAGTATACCATTGTATTTTTTTACATCTGAACTTAAAATGAACTCCATTTCATGATAGAATTCTATTTGAACAAGGAAAAAATATGGAAAGGTTAAAACACCACCCCCTACACTTTAACACACACACACACACACACACACACACACACGACTTTGAAGGTATGAAAATGAATCATTCTACTTTCTAAAGTGAGTTTTTTGGCAATTTGAGTTTAATGATTATTTTTGCACTAATAAGCTAAGCACTCATAAAAATCTATTTCTACTTTATTAATACAATTTTCCTTGAAAAACACAATAGTACGTTTTGGAAAATAATTTTCTTTATACTTACTCATGTTGACTATTAGTACTCATAATATTTACTTCTATCAGCTTGACACAAATTCAGTCTAACTTGATCTTTTTTTCCTTTTAACCCTGAGCTGTACATAATCTGAGATCATGAGTTGGGTTTAACAAAAATATTCTGGAGAAATTTAAAAAGCATACTCCTTTTCCCTTACTTGCTTGTGCTGCCAAAATATGTTGTTGTTTGGCCAACAGTCTGCAAAATGGATGTACTCACTTCTGATGTCATTCTTTAGGCCACTGTAATACACTTCTTATCTGATCCTTTCTGTGTGAAGGCTTTAAAATGAATATATTAATTTGTTAATAATTTAGCATTATGATTTTTAATTAATTGAGTAATGCCTGATTTCAAATTATAACTTTCTTAGAACACATCAAATTTGTCTTGACGCTTTTTAGGTTTATTCTGTTTATTCTTTGTGTTCAGGCTTTTGGTTTTTCTGGATTTTTGGTTTTTTGGGTTCTTCTTTCTTTCTTTTTTCCTCTGGCACTATTCCATTTCAATTTAAAACCTTGGAGCAATGACCCTGGTCTCAGAGTATGTACTTCGCCTTCCAGATGATAATCTGGTTAAAAGTTAAAGTGGTTTTATGTATGGTGTGATAGTAACAGTGTTTATAATCATGCATTTTATTGTAGTTTAAATGTTCTTTTAGCATTTTGTGATTTTTTTTTAACATCAGACATTTTCTGCATAAAATTGGATTAGATTTAAATGTAAACTGTATTCTTTCAGATCAAAGAAAAGAATGGAATACATGATAAGCATTCCATCTGGTGAGCATAGAGAGAGAATTGCAAGTAATTTGCAAGCTGTCTCAGTGGAATTAAGGAACAAACAAGACTTAAGAGACTGACTTGTTTGGGTCATATAGAGAACGCAATTCGATAATTTCAAATTACTCTTGCTGTCAATATGGGTCTTCTCTACGTATCTTACCCACTCATGAATATTGTTTGCCCTCTCTGACGGTATTATATTTTGTTCTCCCATTTCACTTAATCTCTTTTTTAAATGATCTGAAAAAGATCAAAATTATATTTAATTTTCTGAAACTTAGACATCATTTACCGTGTCAGACCTTTCTTTAGGTAAAATGGTAGTGTCCTAGCCCCTCCTCAAAAACAGTGAGCATTCACTGCTTCCTGGAAGCAATTACTTTTAATTACGTTACTTGTTACGTTCATTATTTATCTCTATATCTTAAGAATTTAACTTTCTTTCTCACCACATCCAACAAACACACTTTCTTCCTGTCCATTTCTACATGTGACTATAATTCCAATTAGATCAATAGTCTGTATCTTTATTATTATGACTATGTAGACATTATTCACACCTGAGTCATGTGGAATATTATTATTTTTTTCCTTGAAGAAATTATCATTTGCCCTGGAGTTACTATTAATAATTGTCTTTTTTATTTGTTTAGTGTTCTACATATCACTAATTTTTCTCCAAGTTTTTCTTCAGAAATAAAATATTAAGTATATCCAAATGAACCCAGTGTCCTACAATGTCATATTCTTAGGGATATATCCCCCAGTGACTTCTGACTTGTTCTGATCTGGATGGTTTACTCTCTAGATCTTCCTTCCTTACTTACTACCTTAGGATTTTCTTTCCCTCTCTCTTGTGTGTTCAACGACCTAAAGCTCTAATTAATTCCTTAGAATTTCATAGACAAATTCTTCAATCTCCTCATTACAGAACATAATACTGAATGCTTCCATTTTGAGAACTGGAATGAAAGAGGTTAGGGGTGAGTTGAGGTGGATTTCAATGTTAAAAAAGTACACTTTCACTTAATTCCACATTTTCTGTTTTGCTTTCTCAATATGCCTATTATCTTCAAGTCTAGAGATACTCCATTGTCTGCTTTCCATGCAATGAATCTCCAGCTTTTACTGGCATATGGGAGGGTCAGTCCCAACTGTAGGGACTGGGAGAAAAACGTGAGTACATCTAAATATTTCTAAAGCAAAATTCCAAAGTATCCTCCTCTTTTCAGCCATGTATTTACCACTACTTTAGAACTCTGTGGTCAACTCTAACGAAAGTAGTAGTTAGTTCCATTTCCACACATTTCCTCATAGATGCACATATTATAAAACTGATATATGCAAATGTTTTGCATGCTTTAAAAATGTTAATATGTAACATCAACATTATCTTTTTAAGAGTTACTTAATTCCTCTGTTTATTTTTTATAATTTTGCATTTCATTTTGAAATTGTTTGACCTATACTGAACAAATTAGTACAACTATTGAATTTCACTGATATAAATTTAAAGCAATTTTATGAAAGCATAGGTTAATAAATGGTTTTACCAGGGGAAGAAGTGGCATTCTTTACATGCAAAATTATGAAGTCTGTCCTCATGGAGATGAAACAATGAACTCTTAAAATGACCAACATTTTATTCACCAATTATGGTAATATAAATAGTTTTTTTTTCTTTTCTTTTTTTTTTAAGGGGGGAATTTTCTGGGACTCTCCATCAACATAAACACAAGAAAATGTTACAAAGTTCAAGTGAATGTGCTATGGGTAAAAGGAATGTTTTTCTCCTACAAATCATAATTATAATACTATTGATCACTTAAACCACCCACAGATTTCCACTTCAACTCATATATAAATTGCACAATTTTCTAAATATAATAACGTTTCTAACTAATGTATTTTATTCGTTGATTTAATCTACAAGAGGATATATTTTACAAAAAAAAACAGTAAAAATAATTTTTAGATATTAAGTTATAAAGGAATTTTAGAAAAGTAAATGTTGTGCCCTGGGGATTAATCTCTGATAAACATTCTGAGGTAAAAGTGGAATTCTAAATTCAGAAAATTGAGTGCAAATGTCTCTAGGACCTCAATTGTAAAACCACAAAAGTAATGACAAACGTTAACACAGATGATAAAGACTCTCGGCAATATGTTACTCATATATAGTATTTTATCAGCATATTAATATTCCATATTTATATATACAAAGAAGCAACTTAAACCTTGATATCACTTATTTTTCTACTTTTAATATATTTCATCTACACAGTGTTTTGAAATGGTTTCAACAACAAGAATGTAACTGATATAATTTGTGCCCCCATAAGTATGAACATAATATAACATAACGTAATAAAATGCCATATAAGCATCCACATTTACATAAAAGAGTAATATAATCTTTATATATTTAATCTAAAATATTTTGCTATATTTTTGGTTTCTAGAAGTTTATAATGTATAGATATTGTCAACTGAATCACTAAATTGAGTTTGAATGATCTAAACATAATCTATAAAGCTTAAATTCCTTTATTAAGGGCCTCTACATCACATTTGTGTAGGAGTTATGAAACTTTCAGGTAGTTAAAACTTTTCAGATACATGCAATGAAGATTTAGGATAAAACATGATTCAGTCTCTATGACAGTGAATGTATTCCATTAACACAAATATTTTAATTAAACCAATATCATAGGGTAGTTTAGTGGATATAGATACAATTTAACACAAAGGTTAAAGCGACTATAACGTATAAACCCAAACTAGCTGCTGTTGCATATGTGATATCATTGAGCCATGTATTTTAATCCGTAAAAGAAAACTTTAAACTTCGTAGCAGTCTTCCCATTTTTCTAGAAAGACAATTACCCAAGGATGTATGTAGTTTGAGATTCCAAGGTTCAAGGGCTCAATTATTTTGAAATTACAAGGTCTCAAAAAGTGTCTTATTGTAGGAGTGGGAAGCCTGGGAGGCATAATTTTCCATTTCACACTCTGACGGAGAGCCGTAAGCAATTATTTCATGTAAACATTATTTCTTTGCAGTTGCTTATAAAATTGCAAAAATTATCAAAATATGATAGCATGTACTTGATTTGTTGAAATGAAAGTACATGAAATCAATATAACCTCCCATCTAAGGTTTACAGTTTATGATTATCTCCTACTGATTCAGTGTAATATATTTGTAATTTTGTTTTCTATAAAGCTCTTCTTTTAGTCAGTAGTATGGCATTATGTAAATTTTTATGCTTGCTCTCTCCTGAGTAGCTTACATTTTACATAAAGGGAGAAAATCTAAACAAAAATGTGTCACCAAAACTTTTTGGTGCTTTATTAAGACATAAGGCAAAAAATGGAGGAGTGGTAAAGTCTTCATATAAAGGGTTCAAAACTTCTTTATACATAAAGAAGCACTTGGGCTGAATCTTGGGAAGTAACTATTAAATGTTCCAAAAAGTAGTTTTTCTACTAATAGTAATTTTTAAACAGTCTGCAGTATTAGCAGTTTTCAAGACCTAACTGAATATCTATAGAGTTGTACACAAGCCAATAATATTTTTAAATAAACTGAAAGTATTATATTTCCATTTATTCAACAAAGCTGTTTTGGGGGAAAATGTAAGAAATATATGTACATTTTATTATTTTATTAGAGAAATACACAATCTATAATACAAGTATACTTTCATACAAATAAAAATAGAAAATGTTATCACTAATCTGACAATGCAATGGAATGTATATCCAGAAAATTCATCAAACTTTTCATTTCATTTTGAGGTTTCCACCTGTGGGGCTGTTTACTTTGAACAAAATATGGAATATGTAGATGTAATATATATGTATTTTTAGCAATTTATTGAGTCACTTAACTTTATCTTATTCTATTAAAGGGATGCAAAAGTAATTGTGGTTTAAGCATTTTTGAAATTTGCCATTTGATATTGGAATACATTCTTAAATAAATGTGATTTTGTTATATATCATTTTAATGTGCATTTCTCACTTTATTATTTTTTTTTTTGCTAATGACTTACTACTTGCTATTTATTTGATATTTATTTTAGACTATGGAAATGATGTTAGGCACAAAGTAAATTTAAGCGATTCTCTTATTCAAATTCAAAATGAGTTGTAAAGCAGCAGAGACAACTTGCAACATCAACAACGCATTTGGCTCAGGAACTGCTAACGAACATTCAGTGCAGTGGTGATTCCAGAAGTTTTGCAAAGGAGACAAGAGCCTGGAAAATCAAGAGCACAGTGGCCAGCCATCAGAAGTTGACAACGACCAATTGAGAGCACTTATCGAAGCTGATTCTCTTAAAACTACACGAGATGTTGCTGAAGAGCTCAGCATAGACCAGTCTATGGTTATTCAGCGTTTGAAGCAAATTGGAAAGGTGAAAAATCTTGATAAGTGGGTGCCTCATGAACTGACCAAAAATCAAAAAAAATCATCGTTTTGATTGTTGTCTTCTCTTACACGCAAAAACAATGAACCATTTCTCGATTGGATTGTGACATGTGAGGAAAAGTGGATTTTATATGACAGTGAGTGATGACCAGCTCAGTGGTTGGACCTAGAATCTCCAAAGCACTTCCTAACCCAAACTTGCACCAAGAAAAGGTCAGGGTCACTGTTTGGTGGTCTGTTGCCAGTCTGATTCATAACATCTGAGAAGTGTGCTCAGCAAACTGATGAGATGCACCCTAGATGGAAGCGCCTTGCAGCTGGCATTGGTCAACAGAAAGGGGCCGGTTCATCTCCACAACGCACATGGCACAACCAGTGCTTCAAAAGCTGAACAAATTGGGGTACAAAGTTTTGCCCTCAGCCGCCGTATTCACCTGCCATCTCACCAACCCACTACTGCTTCTTCAAGCATCTCAACAACTTTTTGCAGGGAAAATGTTTCCACAACCAGCAGGATGCAGAAAATGCTTTCCAAGAGTTTTTGGAGTCCCGAAGCATGGATTTTTACTCTATGGAATAAACAAACTTATTTCTCATTGGCAAAAATGTGTTAATTATAATGGTTCCAATTTTGATTAATAAAGATATCTTTGAGCCTAGTTATGATGATTTTAAAATTCATGGTCCGAAACTGCAATTATTTTTGCACCAACCTAATACAAACCAACCTAATACAAAGGCAAATTCTGCTCACAGCCTTTGGTGAGCACTCTATAAATAGTCGTTATTGGTCAAAATCAGCTTGGACCAAGAATATATGATGTCTTATTGCCATCGTTTCCCATCCTACATAGCCTACATTTTGTTTTTGGCTTCCATTATTTCTTTGAAATATCATTGGCATATTTTCCAGTTTAAACTACCAAAAATGACATTTGGCTACATTAATGATCTATTCTAACCAAAAATAATATTCAAAATATCAAACAACTAATATGACTGGGAACAGATCACTCAGAGCAAAAAGCCATCCAATCAGGAAAAAAAATTATTTTTACAACCACTATGGCTTTTCCAGTATGAATCTGCTGAAAATAAGGCCTGATTCTAACTTCATGAGACTTTATACGTTATAAAGAGATATTGACAATGACATTACATTGGGAACAAAACTGAAAAAAAAGATAGACATCTTTTGTTTCATTTTATCTTTAGATGCAAGATTTTTTTAAATAAAGCAGTAAGAGGAACAACCGACTTAATTTTTGCTGTTTTTTCTATATTTTCTATAGAAAATTTTACCCTATTTTCTGTAGAAATTCTTATTTTAGATGTGTATTTATTTATTTACTTTTCACAAAGTGAATCATTATCATAAAATGATCATCTACTAGAATGCAATTAAATGTATCTTTAAAGCTTTATTAAAATCTTTCAGATGTGAATTAAGCAGTTAACAATGGGAAACCTACAGAAACAAGAGCTGTTAATGTTGTCATGAAAACAAACTTCCAACCACTATCCACTAGAGAGCATGAGCCCGAACCATAGATTGTTTATTGTCAAAGACTTGACTGGCTAATAAATGCTGGCAATGTCTTGAGTGTGCTGGAATGCAGTGCAGCTGCTGCATTAGTCAGACTTTCCCTTTTCGGAATGCTATAATCCCTCCAATATTGCATTAAATATGTTTTCAATATTTATCTGGATAAAAATGTGCTGAATGTTGCAACAGTTTAATTCCAGTGTCACACAGGAAATCTGGAAAAGGCAGAAGGTAACTGCATCTTTACTGCTAAAACCTAATGCAGTTCCTTTCTCTCATACTACATGAGAGTACTAAGCAAGACTTGTGATCATTTTGAGGCAAGAAAACACCAGCAGTAGTGCAGCCAAATGTGAGGGCTTAGAGCTTGACTGAACTGATTTAACTGACCTCTTGCTATCCAAGAAGATCTAAGTTCAGCCAGCTCCCCATGACTGAATGTCATATAGTAGAATATAATAAATGGTTCTGGGACATGTTATACTCTATACAGTCCAAGTCTTTGACAAGCCAAAAATAGAAATCATTTATTACCATGTCACACATTTTTATAAAGTTTCCTATATGATTACACAAAATCTTGTTAGTCAATCTATTGGGTGGTATCTAAGGAAAGTTACTGAAAATGGAATTAAGATGTTTGGGTTGGCCAGGTGTGGTGGCTCATGCCTGTAATCTTAGCACTCTGGGAGGCCAAGGCAGGAAGATTGCTTGAGCTCAGGGGTTCAAAATCAGCCTGAGCAAGAACAAGACCCCATCTCTACTAAAAATAGAAAAATTAGCCAGGCGTCATGGCAACTGCTTGTAGTCCCAGTTACTGGGGAGGCTGAGGCAGGAGAATAGCTTGAGCCCAGCTTTGGTACTAGATTGTGGTAAGCCCAAGTGTCCCTCAAAATCTCTCTTGGACTCAATTCATCTATAAAATGACAGGGGTGACTGTGGAGATATCTCTAAAGTAACTTTTAGTGCTATGGTTGTTCTTATTTAAGCCACACTTATAGCCACAAAATATTGCAATAAATAGTAAGCTCATATAATACGTAAGGATAACAATATTTCTATTAAAATGTAATATTTGCATACTGAAGTTTAATATTTAAATTATAAGACTAAGTTTGGAGAGTGTATGGCATTGAATGGGAAAAATTCATATTATAAATTTTTGCTGTAGTTGAATTTTCTTGTTGATATAAGAGGGTGCTATTACCTTAAAGTGATAGTTTCTTAGTTTCAAAAATAAAAAATTCAAGCTTCTTTGAATAGAATGTTTAGAACTTTTAGTTTTCTAAAATCATGAAACTGGTACTAAGTAAAAATCTTGGAAATAATCAAAATCTCTGAACTTTCTATGACAGTACTTAGTTTACTTGATTTAATTTAGATAGTTGAGATTCCCTAAAACCAAGGGAGAATGCAGACAAATATAGTAGTTGTTGTCTGTCAGTTTTTTATGTGTCATTTAGACCTGCAGTCTCCAGGGTCTCCAACCCTGGTACTGGTCTGTGGCCTGTTAGGAACCTGGCAGCACAGCAGGAGGTGAGTGGCAGGTGAGTGAGCAAAGCTTCATCTGTGTTTACAGCCGCTCCCCATCACTCTCATCACTGTCTGAGCTCTGCCTCCTGTCAGATCAGTGGTGGCATTAGTTGCAGAAAAATAAGTTCAGGGCTCCCACTGATTGATTCTGCATTATGGTGAGTTGTATAATTATTTCATTATATATTACAATATTAATAATAATAGAAATAAAGTACACAATAAACATAATGCACTTGAATCATCCCAAAACCATCACCCCCCCATACCCCAGTCCATTGAAAAATTGTCTTCCATGAAACTGGTTCTTGGTGCCAAAAAGTTTGGGGACCACTGATTTAGACGACTCCCAAAAGTTTCTTCTCATTGACCACAAAAGACAAACAGCTTTGTCATGTTTCAAAGTAGTATTGGTTGAGAATAAATAAACATCAGCTTTACAACTAAGTCAACCTTGAGAAATTGTATGCCTTTAAAGTTTCTTATAACCATTGTTGAAAACTGAGAAATTTCTATTACTAAGAAACTGCAATCAGCTGATATAGTCATTTTTATACTTGACCATATTTGAAAAAGCTTTCTCGAACTACAGACTATTGAATAAACTTAGGCCTGCCATGATTTAATTTCCTTCTTTCTTTGGAAGTTGCATTTTTCCAACCTAATCCTTTCCTGTACATTCTTCTCCATTCTAGAATATGCTATATCTTTTCAACTTTTCATTTTATATTATTTTCTCACAGTGTACCTTTAATACCTATGGATATCACTTTACAGCTCAAATTCTACCTTTTATATTGATCCTGATCTGTTTCTCCCAAGGAAAACACCTCCGTGACTGAATTAGCAAAACAGTTTCAATGTGTTCATATGTTTCATAGCTCTTACCACATTTTGATTGGTCCTGTAAATATTTAATACATTTATATTTTCAATTGACTGTAAACCTCTTGAGGTCTATGCTTATCCTTTCATAAAAATATATCATTTCTGTTGAGATATGACTCACATATTCACATACCGTACAATACATACATTTAAAGTGTAGAGTTCAATGGTTTTATATATCCTCAGAGTTGTGCAACCATCACTGCAATCGATTTTAGAATTTTGTCATCATCCCTGAACAAACCCCATAGCCATTAACATTCACTCTTATTACTTTCCTTATTCCTCTTCCCAGTCCTAGGAAAACACTAATCTACTTTCTGTCTCTTTGGATATCCCTATTCTGTTCATTTTTTTGTTTTGTTTTATAAATGAAATCATACAATATATGGCATTTTGTGACTGGCATCTTTCACATGGCATAATTTTTTCCAGGTGTGTTTGTATTTATTATGTATCAATACTTCATTTTTTTCTATTGCCAAATATTAATAATTCCATTGTATGGATATACAGCACTTTATTTTCCTATTCAGGAGTTGATGGACACTTTGGTCATTTCCACTTTTGGGCTATTATCAGTAATGTTGTTATGAACTTCTTTGTACCAGTTTTTGTGTGGGTATGTGGTTTTACTTCTCTTCATTATATACCTAATAGTAAAATTGCTGGGTCATAGGGTAACTCCAAGCTTAAACCTCTGAAGAACTGCAGATTATGTCCAAAGTGGCTAAATCAGTCTACATTCTTTTTTTTTATTTCAAAATATTAAGGGGGTACAAATGTTTCTGTTACATGGATAGCTTCTATAATGCTTATGTCAGAGCTATAAGTGTGCCCATCACCCTAATAATGTTCATTGTACCTGTTAGATAAGACTTTACCATTCCCCTTGTGAATTGTGCTGCAATAAACATTCCAGTGCAGGTGTCTTTTTGATAAAATGACTTCTTTTCCTTTGTTTAGATACCCAGTAGAGGGATTGCTGAATTAAATGGTAGATCTACTTTTAGTTCTTTCAGAAATACCCACACTGTTTTCCATAGAAATTGTACTAACTCACAGTCCCACCAACAGTGTATAAGCATTCCTTTCTCTCTGCATCCATGCCAGCATCTATTGGTTTTGGACTTTTTAATAATGGCCATTCTCACAGGGATAAGATGGTATCGCATTGTGGCTTTAATTTGCATTTCCCTAATGATTAGTGATATTGAGCACAAGTGAGGTGACACAAGACCCGAAGAATGGGCCCCACTTGTACTCACCATCAAATTGGTATTGACTGATTAACACTATGGTGCTCAAAGGGAGGGAGCGAACACTAGGGAATTGGGGGCTGGGGGGTAAACCCACGTCTGAGCAATGTGGGGGGGGCACTGTGGTGGGGTGGGATATGCTTGAAAAGTAGTTGGGGAGTGGAATTAGGGGTCTCAATAGGGGAAAGGAATTCCTCAAAAACTGATTCATGTGATTACCTGTATACCTCGGTAAATTCACTGAAAATCATTTCATTGTACACTTAAAATGGAGTGTTGGTTGTACGTAGATACAGTTGGAGCACTATGTGTGTACTCTCTGGACTACTTTGACAGAGTAGGTTTTTGAATGTAACAAGATAAGTCAACTTGAGTGGTAATACATTTTGGGAAATCAGCTCACTACAAATTGTGGCTGTAAACATTGTACTGTAAATGTTTTGTAGTTTTCCCCCAATAAAATTTTTGGAAGAAAAAAAATTACTGCACAAAATTAATGTTTTAAGACTTGTCTAGAACTAGTTTTTACAACCATATTAAATCACAAAAAAATTAATTATACTTTCTTAACTTCAACCAAATTTCTTGATTGTTATTAAAACTGTTCTCAGAAATTGGGAATAACACATTACTGTCTTTAAAATAGTGACCTAATAGAGTCCACGTGTAGTGGAAGTCATTATGGATGCTTTTGTCTTAGCCAGGAAGTTGCCAAGGAGTGAGGGTGGCAGTAATGAAGCATCAGTTTTACATGTACTTTTGGGATTCCGACCATTCAAATCCTGACAGAAGAGCTTTTGGGACCTAGTTAAATAATGTGCTAAAAGTAGGACAACCTGTATTGAAGGATATTTGGGATGACCACAGTGGGCAATTACCATATTCCATCCTGGATCATCAAAATGGGTTAGCAAATTGCTCAAAGTCACAAACAGTAAGTTTTGGAACCAGTATTTCATGCCAGGTGAGAGGAATCCTAAATATAAGAACCTTCAAACTGAGGGTCACCATACTTGTCCAAAGCAGTGATGTGGAGCACGTAAAAACAGGGATCTTGAAGTTAGGTCACATGGCTTAAAATCCCAGGGAAACCACTGATCAGCTAGCCTTTGAGCACACATCTCTGTAAATTCACATGCTAATATCCCTTGTTTGTAATTCCAAAATCCAAAGGCTGGGGCATATAAAAGATTCTGTATGGGCTGGGCACGGTGGCTCACGCCTATAATCCTAGCACTCTGGGAGGCAGAGGCGGGAGG
Organism: Lepilemur ruficaudatus; assembly: GCA_963574885.1. Lineage (NCBI taxonomy): Eukaryota > Metazoa > Chordata > Mammalia > Primates > Lepilemuridae > Lepilemur > Lepilemur ruficaudatus. Next base: position 26,581 of record CAUYRT010089574.1, read on the forward strand.
ATGGCTCAAGGTCAGGAGTTTGAAACCAGCCTGAGCAAGAGCGAGACCCCATCTCTACTAAAAATAGAAATTAATTGGCCAACTAAAAAATATATATATATAGAAAAAAAAATTAGCTGGGCATGGTGGCGTATGCCTGTAGTTCCAGCTACTTGGGAGGCTGAGTCAGAAGAATTGCTTGAGCCCAGGAGTGTGAGGTTGCTATGAGCTAGGCTGATGCCACGGCACTCTAGGCAGAGCAACAGTGAGGCTCTGTCTTAAAAAAAAAAAAAAAGATTTTGTATGGTGCATGCTTTGGTAGTAACATTTAATCAAATTACCATAATGACTTTTAAAATCTTTATTAACTCCACTTATTTATTGGGCATATCCAAATGTTTAATACAGGCATGTTAATATCTTTATGTTTGATTAGAAGTACTGCAGTAGTCACCTCTGGATTTGTTATATAGTATAGATGGACCACATCACCTCTCTGAAGTATTTTGCATATCTAGTTCAAAGAATTTTGCATAAGAGATTTTGGACCATTTTTACCAATTGCAAAACTGGAGGAAAGTTAAGAGGGAAATTCTATCATATAGAATTTCATAGCAATTAAAATAATATAGGTTAGTTACTGAGCTCAATATCTGCCTCTTAATAATCACTCAGTCCATGTTAACTATCATTAATATACCCCAGGGTAAAAGTCACAACTGACTTGTAAAGAAACTGTTACAAGGTATTCTAAGTAACTTGAAATTTCTAGCTGACCCAGATCATTGCCCTACTTCTATTTCTTTAGCTTATCGCTGGCATATGTCTATAAAGAAAATCATATACAATGGAGAAATGAGGCTACCTTGAGGTAGAATTTTTCTCAGCATCAAGCTTCATAAAAGAATGGTGTAATATAATATTAATATCTTCTTCAGAATATGCAAAGATTCCAGAATTGTCAGACCTATGGCCTTTTTTTTTGCAGGGGTTGGGAAGTCAAAATGTAAATCTCAAAGCACAAGTCCTAACATATAAAACTCAAATTACAAATTTCAGAATAGGAAAACGTATTTGGTGGTGGGGAACTTGGAATAAATATAAAAAGAATCAAAATAAATGCAAATTGTCAATCTGTAGAGAAAAAGCATCCAGCTCTGAGCCCATTTGCATGAGGTAGCCTGTAAGAGGCCCCCAGTGATCCTTGCCTCCTGGTACTTTTGTCTTTATGTAATTCATTTCCCTTGAATGTAGGCTGCATGTAGAGGTTTCCTTCTAATGAATAGAATACCGCAGAAGTCGGTTCCAAGAAGAAGTTGCCAAAAGGCAGTATCCTGCATCTTGTGTCCTCTCCTTCCCTGGCTTGCTCTGAGATAAGCCAGCTTCCATAGTATGAGCTGCACTAAGGAGAGGCCTAGATGGAAAGGACCCGAGTCTGCAAGGAAGTGAGGGCCTCTCCCTATGGTCTTACATGGAATTGAATCCTGCCAAAAACTATCCAGGTAAACTTTGAAATGAGACTGCCTTCTGGCCTATAGCTTGACTGTCACGTCACTAGAGACCATGAACCACAGCCACTCAGCTAAGCACCAGCTGGACTCTTTGCCCACAGAAAGGAACAGGTCACGAGTGTTTGCTGTTTTTAAAGCAACTACATTTTGCGATAACTTTTTATACAGCAGTAAAAATATTTCTAGAGATAATACTAATAGCTTCTGTTACAGAACTGAATGTAATTTTTATACCCCTTATAAAGTTAAAATCAATAGTGTAGTTGGAGGTGACAACAGAAATAATATAGGATGAGTGAAATGCAAGTACAGGGAAATGTAAGTTTTCTAATTTTTGATGGCTGTTATAGTGGAGTAAAAATATAATGCCATCTAGATTTCATAAATTAGAAAATGCAAATATTATAAGAATATAATCTATTAATAAGTCAATAAGGTGCACTAAACAAAATCAAATAATGTACATACAAATAACGCATCATAAGGCCAGGCTGGTGGTTCATGCCTGTAATCCTAGCACTTGGGAAGCTTGAGACGAGGAGGAGTTACAGACCAGTCCAACATAGGGAGACCACGTCTCTAGAAAAAGTAAAAAAAAAAAAAAAATGTTAGCATGGTGACACATGCGTGTAGTCCCAGCTACTCCAAAGGCTGAGGAAGGAGGATCACTTAAGCCCAGGAATTTGATTCTACATTGAGCTGTGATCATGCCTCTGCACTCCAGCCTGAGCAAGAGAGGGAGATCCTGTCTCAAAAAAAAAAAAAAAAGGGGGGGTGCATAATAAAACAACCATAGCATTAAGAATAATAATGAAGAGGAAGATGAAGAAGGGGGTGATAGCTATTCTGTATTGAGCATTTATCATATTATTATCCCTCTTCTATCTTCTTAGTACTTTATATTCATTAACTTATTTCAACCCTCACAATCCTAGAAATGCATACTATTATTATTTCCATTTTATAGGTGAGAAAACAGTACAAAATGTTATTATACAAGAAAACTCATGTAACATAGTTAAGTTTGTGCTCAGAAAAATAAATCCTCAAATCCTTATTAGACAGCGTAAAAGAAATAACATGAGTCTTCAAATCAATGAACAGAAAGAAAAGCACAAGAAAGGAAAGGAGGATAAAAGAAACCATGCAGCGCTCCTCATGCTAAAAAAAAAAAAAAAAAAAAAAACGTGAATATCATGCATAATTAGAATCCTTCCCAACTTAGAAAGTACATACTTTCTCCTTTTTCTGCCTGGAATTCTCCTGTTAGCAACCTGATCTTCATTCACATACCCATCTTTTCTTTATTTTCTTATTGGTGCAGTTCACCTCCTCACACAAACCTTTTAAAATAACAAAACTAAAGTGTCCTTCTTGTTGCTCCTTTTCCTCTCTTTAAATTTTTACTAACTCTGGTAAGTTAAATTAGTTAGTCATATCCGTCACTTATTGGTCTGTATCCCTCATGTATTGATATTTATCTTTATTTAGTGGCCTGTATGTGCACTAAGTTAATCACATTATTTTATGTCACTTCATTGCTTTTCTTTTTCATGCTATCCTTGGTGTCCATCTGTTTCTCAAAAGTCTCCTCATACAATACTCTTGAAAAAATTATAATGTAATGAATTAATTTAGGTCTAGTAACTCCAACTGTTATTATAGGACAAGAACCCATATTCTCAGAAAAAAAACTTGATTGCATTTTTAAATTTAAGTCTGAATAAAGACCAAATACAGACTAAATGTTAAAATGAAGTCTTTCTGGTTAAAGAAGTTAGTCAGCTTATTCATTACCACCACCAATGATTGTAGTAAAAATTGAGGGCATGTGTTTACAAATAGATATTTCAACTGGCTTTTCTTTGTCTATGATAAAAATAAAATCTGTTGTCATGTAGTCTGAGTCATAAGTACATCAAATTCAGCACACAATTATGAAAAAAATCATTAATAAGCTTAATGTGAGGAATAGATATTTAGTATACACATTGACCAAGAAATACCAAAAAATACCCTTCAGGAAGCTCTTTTCTTCCTGGTAATATTCCAGGAGATATTTGTTGGTAATAAATATCTCAGGTAAATACCTCATGTACCAAAAATGAAATTGAAAAACTAGAAAACCTATGCTTTATGAGGAAATATGTTTGTGAAGAAAGACTAATTAAAGTCTAAAACAAGTGGCAATTTTTAAAGAGGGTAAAATTCGGACAAATTACTGAAGTCTAGAAACTAATGCATTAATTTTGTAGTTGAAGAAACTGATACCCAGTTGACTATAATCAACATATTGACCATAATCAGGAGAAAAATAGAATGTAGGAGATAAGAAATAAATTCTGAGTCTGAACAACTTAAATTGTTTTTACTGATTGAGCAAGAGGCTATTATTAGGCAGATGCAAGATGAAGGGATTGAAATTATCAAAAAAAAAAAAAAAAACACTAACCAAAATCCTTATACAATTTTCTCAACATTGAAACATCTACTGCGGGAGGTAGAAGGCCAAATGTGTGCAGTCCAAACGGGAATTATTGACACTGTGAGTAATCACTTCAAGTAAAGAAACTTAAAATACTCTGATTTCTTTTAATTCTGATTTAGAGAAATATAAATTCAATCTTCCACTACAGTATCCTGGGTTGGACAAAATTATTAAGCCATTCCAAGCAGATGTGATTCTGTATCTTGAAGCAGCAGATCCTCAGCTTAATATCTTTGGAAATAGAAAAATTTTGCAATATGGAAAGGGAAAACATGACCTTTTTTATAAACCAAGAAGGTTTTCTCTCTTCCCTGCTATCCTGGATTGCATGAAAGGTAATTCTGGCAGGCATTATTGGGAAACAAACCTAAATGGAAGTTTGAGGTTTGTCTTGCTCAGAAGTAGTAAAATCAGCCATTAGTTCTGGGTGATTCCTGGGTAATTAGGGGATATGATGAAGGCAGTCATATTGTTTTGGGTCCTAAAACAATCTAGCTCCTTAAGATGAGAATTTTTGTACTATGAATTGAGTGTGTTCCCTTTTATATAAAGAATTTTTTGGTCTCTTCTTTACACTTTTAATGGTTATTTTACAGAAGGCCTTTGGCCTTATTTTTATACTGGAACATATTCTAAAGCTCTTAAAATTTCTTCAGAAACAGATTTTCAAAGGTAAAATACCTGAGAAACAACTATTTCATTTTCTCAGTAATTTGGATTTAAGTTTTATGACAATAAAACCAGAATAGATTTTTCTTCCTCATTTTAAGCAACTATAAAAACATGATAGTAATATCAATTTAACAAATATTATGGGTATCAATCATCAAGAGTTTTGGTGAAATTCTAAGATAGCATACTCGACATTAGTGTTACTTCACACATCTATGCTACTATAATTTTGTGTGTCAACATGGCTAGGCTGCTATAGGATATTTAATCAAACACCATTCTAGATGTTGTGAAGGTATTTTTTTAGATGAGGTTAATATTTAAAACAGTAGGATTAGAATAAAGCAGATAATTCTTCATAATATAGGTGGGCCTCATCCAATCAGATGAAGGCCTTAAGAGAATAAAAACTGAAGTCCCCCAAGGAAGAGAAAAATCTACCTGCACTCAGTCTTCAGAATGGAGCTGCAATACCAGCTCTTCTCTCTCTCTCTCATATATGTATCTATCTATTTATCTATCTATCTATCTATCTATCTATCTATCTATCTATCTATATATATAAATCATACATACATACACGCACATCCTATTTTTTCTCTTTCCTTATGAAACCCTGATACACTATCCAATACATTTTTATTAAAATGAAAAAAGACTATAGAATACAATATAAAGAAAATATTTTTGTGCAGCTTGCAATGTGTTTGTGCTTTAAAGTTTTTAAACTTTCTGACTCTTGTGATAACACTTAGCTTAAAAGTATATAATGTGAAAAGTTTACAGTAAGCTAAGGTTAATTTATTATTGGATAAATATTTTTTTATAAATTTGGTGCAGCCTAAATGTACAACATGTGTAAAGTCTATGATAATGTATGGTAATGTTCTAGGCCTTCACATTCATTCACATCTCACTTACTGACTCACCTAGAGCAACTTGTAGTCCTGCAAGCTGCCTTCATGGTACGTGCCCTATACAGATATATCATTATTTTATGTTTTATATTGTATTATGACTGTACCTTTTCAATGTTTATATATGTTTAGATACATAAATACTTACCATTGTGTTTACTGTGGTATTCAGTAAAGTAACGTGCTATACAGGTTTGGAGCCTCAGAGCAAAGGCCATATCATATAACCTAGACATATAGTAGGCTAAACCATCTAGGTATGTGTAAGTAGAATCTGTGCACAACAACATCACTTAGTGACACATTTTTCAGAACATATCCCTGTCATTAAGCAAAACATGACTCTACCCTATTCCATCCCAGGAGAAAAACAGTGTGCTCAGACATAGAAGCTACGGGATTAATGAAAATTGGGTTTTTTTCCCAAGAGTATTAGAAAACTGTTCATAAATAGAAAAATTAAAATTTTAATAATTTTCCTTTTATCAGAAAAAATCAAACTATCAGTTTTTAATTTTTGTTTCAATAAATTTAAAAGTGAGCGTCTCCTATCTCTTGTAATGCCCTGTCGACTCACAGGCTTCAAAATGTGTTGAAATACATTATGCAGTAGTGTTAGTAAAGAGAGAAACAATGACAGCATTAGCAAAGTTGTCACAGATCTGCCTGAAGATATAGTCTATGCATACAGTTTTCTCTTGTTTGTCATGTCTTGTTTCTCCTAATGTTTTATGTTCCAGCTGCCTCCTTGCTCACTGTGGAAAGTGTTGGTTGAATGAAGTAATAATGGGGAAAAATATTGATACATAAGTCATGTGTTCTTCGTTAGTTCATTTAAGTCTACATTAATTATTGATTGAAGAAAAATAATTTCTTTTTCTAAAAGGCAGCTTTTGGATGATGGGTATCTGTTTTAGCACATGGCAATGATGTAGGAACTCAGTGTTCAGTTGATTAGTTACCTCAAGGTAGGCAGAAAAGATACAAATAATACTTAATGGAAAATTGGTCTGTCCATACCATTGATTAAAAAAAAAAATCTGGGTTTCATGTCAGATGAGTCATTAATTTAATTTACATGTATTTGAGATGTGTACTAAAAGAAAAAAAAACCAACAAAAAAAGAAGAGGAATGAAGGAGGAAAGAATGAAAGTTAAGAGGAAAGGAGGGAAGAAATAGTATTATAACAAAGACAAGAATTTAAAGCAATTTTTGAATTATTTTATTCAGAGAACATATGGCATAGAATGAAATGAGATGGAAGATGTTACGTGACTTTGTCTTAGTTTAGTTTTGTCTCCTGTGTCTCTTATGGTGTGACATTCTCACTTTTCCTGAGTGTGAATCCAATATTTAAATATATAGTGAAAATTATTTTGTGCATGTACCCCAAACACAAGCTACTTCATAGTGGACTCAGCCAGAAAGCTGTGATCTGTTCTGTTACTGGCAGAAAAATCAGGTGTGACAGCCTTGTTGGTAGATGTCCCTGAATGTACTTCATGGCCTATTTAAGGGAATGCCAATGAGTGATGTTGATTATAAGAAATTTCTGCCTCACCCGAACACGTTAGGACCTAATTACCATGTGCATAACATGCAATCTCCCATCTGGTAGCACACAGATTCTGAAAAGCCATATGCTTTTAAAGTTTGGGTTACAGTTATTTGTTAATTTCAGCATCAGTTACTATTTATTCTACCTCAGTTTTACATTTAATATCCATTCATTTCTCACCACCCACATCCCCATTTTATAAGGCAGGCTGATTTCTGTCCAAACACAAGTACTGCATAAATTTCTGAGTTGTCCTCCTGTTTCATTATTGCTAACACTGACACGGGTATAGTATGTTTAAAGGCAACATATTAACTGTGCCACTCCTCTGCTTGCAGTTTTTGATTTACTTCACATTGTTCTTATGATGAAGTTTGGACTATTTATTATGACTTAGAGGTCACTACTGATGTCCTTGAAGCACGGCAAATGCTGTGCACATTTTTTTTTTTTTTTTGTTAAAATAAATATAGGTAGCACTGTCTCTGGACTCTTTCCCTCAAATTCATAGTCTATTTTATACCTACACATATTTTTTCCTAGAAGGAAAATATGATTCCACTAACCTGGCATATCATGTGTATACTGTTTGTCTTACTTCAAACAAATCTAAGCTTATTTTTGACCTTTTTATTATCCACGCGTCAATTATTTCTAAATGTTTTCAAAGCAGTCTACTTTTTCACATCTTCATGAAAGTAAAAATGCCCATTATCATTTGTCTCTTTCCCTAATTCAATATTTCTCTAAATTATAGCACTGGATTATACCCTCTTCTTTATGGCCAGATTCACAGTTATTTAACAGATAACATTTTACTTATGCTTGTATTTGAATAGATATTTATTTCATCATGTTTATTTTGTAATTATTATATTCACACCTAGTGGGTGCGGTACACACCGTCTGGGGGGATGGGCATACTTGAGGCTCTGACTAGGGTGAGGCAAGGGCAATATATGTAACCTAAACATTTGTTCCCCCTAATATGCTAAAATAAAAAAAAATTATCTTATTATGTCTCAATTATTTTTTTCAGTGTTTGACATATAACTGGAGGTTAATCAATATTTCTGATTGGTCAAAAAAGCAAGCAAATGAATGAATGAATCAATCAAAGAAGCAAATTCTTTCATTTTTCAAATTCAGTTTCCTAAAGTACTAAAACTATTTAAAAAGTGTTTTGGCAACTGAGATTATTTGACTAGTTGACTATTCTTTGTGTTTTTCAAAATTGACTTTAAAAGGATGGCATTCATTGTCTTCCAAATCCCCGTGCCCACGATCATATGTTCTTTTCTCTTCACGTGATCATATGCATGGTTTTTCCAATATTTCCTCTTGAGAAATAGTCATGATTATGTTGAAGGAGGCATGCACAAGGATGACATGGATTTGTAAGTATTAACTTGAAAAAATTGCTAAAAGATATTTACTTGGAAGTAAATTAAAAACTAGTTTCTAAATAATGCCTAGTATAAAATTCTATTTAGATAACACAAAGAGACAGATATGTCTACAGGTACTTACCTACTTTCTATACATTTATTATAGTAAGGATATTAATAAATAATAAATGCAGGGGATTTATATGTAGGCAAGGTGAAGGCACGGTCTTTGCTCTCTCTTCGCAATGTTGTCTCTATCTGTACAGAAGATACACTAAATTTTTTTTTGTATCCAAATTCAACATTTTATTGAAGTATACTTTACATATCATGCCTTTACTCCATTTTAAGTGTACAATTAAATGATTATTAGTGAATTTACCAAGATTATTTATATGAGTGGCAGTAGGACAGAAAAAGGTCACATATTTTTAAGGTATATATTTTAGTAAGTATAGAGTCAATTGAATTTAATGTCTGACTCTCTATGAGAAAACATTTTCTTCTAATTGGGGAGTCATTCCCCAATTTATAAAACCTAACTTACGGTGATTTTATTTCTATCCATTGATGCTTATGACATCAATATAGTTGTTAAAGGTGGGTGTATAACACTTTTAATGTTCACAGAGAGTTGCTGATTTCTGAAATTCGGTAGTTATAATAAATATACAGATTTACGGGATCAAAAACAAACAAGTTAGCAGATTTGATTGAGTTAACACAGTCAAAGGGTTTCTTCAAGAAACTATTGCCAAAGATTTTTTTTATTATTATTTTAATTTGTAGATCTGTAATTTAGAGACCTCCCTCCCCAAGTACATATGAAAACATTCAGGCCATATTTTTAAAATTACAACACATAATGTCAAAAATTGTGATTTTTAATATCAAAAGACATTTTCAAAATGAAGATAAGTATATGTTGTGTTCTTATTCTAGGAAAATATGTATAAAAATTGGGAACACTGTATTTTTTTCTAAAAGCACTATGGGAAAGTCCTGAAATGAGGTGTACAGTTCAAGAATTTAAGAAAATTATCAGCTCACTTCTATTGTTTTGTTAGCACAAGGTACATGGCAGAGCACTAGGGCTTATAAATATACAAATACATCCAGATGCATTGAGAATATTTCTTCATGAGTTATGCAAAGCAATTTAAAGTGGGTTATCTATCTCAAGCACGTTGGCCAAGCTTGTTAGTAGAAGAAATGTGTAGGGAAGTTTTAAACTCAGAAATAATTAATTACACAATTCCAGAGAAAAACACAGTAAATATTGCTACAGTGTGCTGTTAAATTGTTTTTCTCAGTTCTTCTATTTAATTTTCTAATAACAAACACAAGGATAATTAATTATACTGACTTGATCTATTTATAAATGAGGGCACAATGCAAAGAAAGTTCAAACATTCACAGAAAAATAAGAGAGCGAGATATGATATACATTTTTCTCTAATTTTAAGTGCCCTTTTAAATAATGATGTTCCTAAATGTATAAAATAATCATTCTATTTCAAGAACAATTCAATGTCACAGATTTACTACGTAACATAAGTCATTTGCTACATAGCCCAATATTGGTAAATGCTGAGTCAAATTACTGTAACATCTGAATAAACCTTAACTGGTTTAACAACCATCACTTAATATTCAAACTAAATTTGTCCATCATGTTTTTTCCACATAAAGTAAGAGACGAAGGGAGGGGAAAGGAATGTATAGAAAGGAAAAAAGTAGGAAGGGATGATGATGATGAAATACATAAAAGTATAAAAATGCCAGCAGACAGACTCACCAGCTTAAATAAAGAACAATCAGTTTATGTTTAAATATCATATAAATGTGTCAGTTAAATACACAATTTAAATAACTGGTGATTTTGAATAGTAGTTGTGAAAATGTATTTTATTTGAATAAAATAAGACATAAAATAAGACACGTAATTTTACATAGATGATCCTTATCAATATTGGACATTCCATAAACTTTTTAATGAAAGGAATCTGCTTACTATTTGCATCTTGACCAAATCACTGATAAGCACAAGCTTTACTGAAGTCACTGTCAAGTATGAAAGTATTACATGTATAACTGTGAAAGTAGTACATGACAAAATGCACATGTAAATGTGAGTAAATCACTCAGATTATATTGAAAAAAAGAGATTGAGATAACAATAACATGAAATAGCATGTCTACCACAGAAATATTTAGTATCATGTTAATAAATAGATTTGATGCCACATCATTTAGGTTAATATGTTTTTATTTCTTCTCATTCCTATAACTGTTTCACATATTAAATAATTATCAATTTTTTAAATAATTCAAATATTTAGTTTAATAAATAACCTAAAAGAGATTGCTTTTCATAGTAAAAATCATTTTTTGGGCACATACAGAATGTGTGTGATTATCTTAACCTAGAATTAAACAATACTAAGTTTTTTCTCCCTATTGTGTAGGTTTGTGTATCTGCAGTGTAGGCAGCTAGATACATAAATGTATAAATATAGATGTAGATATAGATGATGTAGATATATCCAGCTAATGATTTGGGACAACTGGTAAGAACAAGGAATCGAGATCAAGTGAATTTGGATTTCATTCTTGGCTCTTCCACTAAGTCAATCAGGATAAATCAGAAACTATATGTAGAGGATTTAGCATGCTTGGAAATTAACAAACATTTAATAAATGATAGTTATCATGCTCATTATTATGGTAACAATTACTTTGTGCCATGAGTGGAATTTCAGTTTAAGAAAAATAAAACAATGGGTCTTATAAGTTTTATAATCATTTAATTTACTAGGTACCTTGATGTATATTATTGCATTTTTTCTTGCTTTTTTAAATTTCAGAATATCATGGGGTACACACATTTTCATTACATAATTTACCTTTGTACAGTTTCATTACATAATTTGCCTGGTGTCCTTCACGCAGGTAGTGTGCATTGTACCTGTTAGGTGTGAATTAACGCATTCCCTTCTCCTCCAACCCATGCATTTTCTTTCCCTTGAGTTTTACTTTCATATGTGAAGTGTTGATTGATTGGTTTCAATTTAGTATCAAGTACACGTAGTGTTTGTTTTGCATTCTTGAGATACTTCACTAAGAGAATGGTCTCCAGTTCCATCCAGGTTGTTACAAAATATACTAGATCACCATTTTTTTTTTTAATGGCTGAGTAGTGCTCCATGTATACATATAACACATTTTATTAATCAACTCATGTATATCACTGCAATTTATAATCACTTCTATATCAAAAAATGTTAAATAATTTACCCCGTACACAAAGCTAAGATGATAGCAGATTGGAAGAGAACCAAGAATGTCTTTGAGTTCTTAATCCAGTTTCTTTTAATAACATATCTCTATTTTGCCAAGAAAAAAGAAATGGGTGAGAGAGGCATGAGGACTGTGCTTTAGAACTGATTCTAAATTTTACTACTCTTTAAATTATTATATTTTATGGAAAATAATTTCAATTTCATCATGGTTCAATTGGGATAAACAATACTTTTCCTTAGAATGTGCACCTTCAATTTAGATTATTGATTTCAGAGCTTTTGTCTTTTACAACATTATAAGCATTTACTGATAAAATTTTCCTATCAGCCCTGATTTACATGCATTCCACATATTTTCATTTGTTTTATTATTATTTTCACTTAGTTGTCTGTACATTTTTAAATTTAAATTTTTTTTATGTCATTATCTTATGGGTGTACAAATATTTAGGTTATGTATATTGCCCTTGCCCTACCTGAGTCAGAACTTCAAGAGTGTCCATTCCCCAGACGGTGCGCACTGTACCAATTAAGTGTGAATATATCCATCCCCTCCTCCCCCCTCCCATCTGCCGGACACCTGATGAATGTTACTATTATATGTGCACTTAAGTGTTGATCAGTTAATACCAATTTGATGTGAGTACATCAATACATGAGTGGAATAATAAAATGTGATATATGTATATCGTGGAGTTCTACTCAGTCCCCAAAAGCATTTTTAAATTTCTTTTGAGACTACCTCTTTGGTTTGGAAATTATTGTAAATTTATGAGAAATTATTTAATTTCTATTTTTTAAAAAAAAATTTCCAGGGATTTTTCTGGTTTTGATTTCTACTCTGATCCCATCAAGGTCAGAAAAAAACACTGTATAATTTTAATTTTTAAAAATTTGTTGTTTTATGAAACAGAATATTATGTCATATCTCAGTGGGTCTTTCACAGGCTATAAGACACGTTATTCTGCTGTAGTTGGGTAAACTGCCCTGCATATAGCAATCAGATGTGTTGTTTAGTTATGTTGCTCATTTCTTTCTTGCTATAGAGTGCAGGCAGATTTCGGCTTCTTGCTGAGTTCTACTGACACTGGGGGAGGTGGATGGAATTAAAGTGTCATTTGACACCATTTCCTGACTCCTCATTCTTTATTATTATTATTTTTAATGCTACCTAGGAGTGGAGGCTCAGTTTCCTATTGCAATCAGCTGACAATGGGACTGGGACAAGTGGTGTTCTGACTGACTGACCTTGAATCATACAGCCCTGAGTTCAGTCTTGGTGATGCCAGGTGGATGAGATGCTGGCCGTTGGGGCTTTCTGACAACTTGGGGGGCACAGTGAAGTGATTTGGTAGCTGTCTCCTGCTCGCAATACTTCATTAAGTCTCATTGCTATAGAATGCAGGTGAAGACTCAGTTTATCACTCATTATATTCCACTGAAAATACCCTGGCATGAGTTCGGAGCACTACTTATTTCCACAGGAAGATCATCTCCCATTTAGTTGGCCAGCACCACTCAGTGGGGGAAGCTAACCTGCCTGCTTCCACCAAGCAAGCGGGTGGAGTTGAATATCTACTTCATGCTTGGCCCCATCAAAACTAGGAATAGAATGGGATTCCATGGGATTGCTATGTTGGTGCTTGGCTAGAATGGGGCCAGTATTTCCAAAAAAGAGTTTCTTTTGTGAGGTCACCATTTTCCTGCAATTCAGCTAGGAAGAAAAGGCTTTCCCTGGAATGGCTTTGTATTGTTTTGTTTTGTTTTGTGGTTTGTGCCCTTTGATTCCAGGCTACAGACCTCAATGATGCCTTGTCTAGGTGGAAAGGTAAAAGGAAACCCAAGAAATTGAATATTGTGTGATTTCTGAAGTCCCTATGTCCCCAGGAAATTTAGGATGTTTATCTTTTTCTTTCTAACTTTCAGAGTTTCCTTATGATTATTTATTATGTTATCTCCAAGGCTTTTTACTTGTAAGAGGGATAACCTAAGGGAAATGGAACTAATCTATATTGGCTGGAACTGGATGTGTATGGATTGAATTTTAATGATTCATTATATTTTGAAATATAAGAAATGAAATTTTGAAACTAAATGCAAATGACAAAATATTTATATTGAATAAAAAGTTTGTTTTATTTTTTAAACACTGTAATGTTTCACATATTTAAAAAATAAAATTCTTCAAAATTCAAAGCTTATAGTTTTGACATCTTTTTGAGCTTTACACAAATAGAAATATTACATGTGGGATTTTGAGAATATTAATTATGCCATTTTCTTCATTAATATTCTTGATATCAACTCATGCTGAGTTTCATGGTTAGTTTGTGGATTTTAATATTACCTATGGGAGCTGATAAGGTATCTACTTTAGATTTTTTTGTGGTGCCTTGAAGGTTTTTATATTTTATAGTGTAGATATATTAATATTATAATGAAAATGTAGTGAGATTTATTTAAATTTTTCAAAGCTTTTCAAAGAATTATAATAATTGTAACAATTTCATATTCTGCTCATATTAATTTTTCAATATTCCTTAGGTTTTGAGAAAGTAAAATTTTAAAAGTAAGTAAATTTTGTTTCCATTTACATACATACAGTTTTACATAAAAATTCAACCAATTTTTTTATTTGTAATTTAGAATGTGCTGTTTTAATTATTACCAGGTATTTCTAATATTTCTATGTCTGGAAAACTTATCTAGTAATACTAAATGAAAATAAGATGTAAATAATTCATATAACTGTGTTATATGTTTATGTATTTTTATGATTAAAGCAGATTATCCTTTGAAAGAATGAAAGCCAAAAGATGTAAAGAGTATGGTTGTTAAAACTAGTTAGTGGCCATTGCTTTAATATAATAAGCAGTATTGTACATGAATTACTAATCTTTTTATGCTCAAAAAACATTATCTCAAACTAAGGGGCATAACATTCTGGACAATCCGGTATATTTCTCTTTTGGAAGTGTATATATGCACATTTGCATGAGTCCATCTTTATTTAATGGTAATATAAATTGATAAAATGAAATCCTGAAGAGATCAGTTAATGATTTGTCTCATTAATTCTTTCAAGTGAGAGTATTTAAGTTCTGTTGCAAGAAGCTTTCAAATTGAGATTTCTAGAAGAATTAAAGTCTATTTCAATCTTCTATGGGACTTAAGCCGTCTCACTAAATTGAGCTCTCTTAACATCAGGTACTTTAAGGGAAAACAAAAAGAAATGAGAAGCCTTAACTATTTGGTAGAGGGCACAAAAAAGAAAAGAGAACAACTGCTGATTTCCTTTATTCATCCATAATTAGACCCAAGGTAGAATGTTTCAGGGTGTGAGTCTTCTTCCTGTCAAAGCATGCTGCATGCAGTGGATGTGTAGTGGTGAGGTTTTTTGTTTCACATCTGAACTTCTGCAGGATCCCTATTTTCAATGGCTTATTCACATATAAAAGAATTTGTATAGAGTGTCAGAACTTAACAATACATAAGTGTTATACGTGTGTGTATATGTGGTGCAGTAGTTCGACAATAACACAAGATCAATACTTCTTAATTTTTTTTCTGTAAAAATTGGGCCTAAATCCACAGAACTTGCTCCCCAGTGATGTTAACATTTGCAGTAAGAACTTTCCTATCCTCTACACAAAGAGTCCTTGTTCTCATTATCTTACTTGTGATAGCAGTTTTTCTAATTCTAGGTATCAAATTATAAACAAATCTTATGTCATGTACAAATCTCATTTATTTTCTTAAATTACCTGCATTGAAAATTTAAAAATATATACGTCGGCTTTTTCTTTTCCTTTTCAAAGATGAGGTAATCCTCAGCACTGCTTAGCAGGGAATGCCCCATATTCATGCTAAATCTGCTCACTTTTCCTATTACCTCAGATTAGCATTGTGAAAAAATCCTTAGTAAATGTTCTAAATGTAATTTTAAAAACAAATAAATTGACACTCAGATAATATAAGTAATCATATTAATTTACATATTATTTAAGCAATGAGATTATGAATTTAGTCCAGTGATCTTTTTTTTTTTTTAAGATTCATTTTTTTTTAATTGGGGGAAAAACTACAAAGCATTTACAGTACAATGTTTACAGTCACAATTTGCAGTGAGCTGACCTCCCAAAACATATCACCACTCAAGTTGACCCATCTTGCCACATTGAAAAATCCACTCTGTCAAAGTAGTCCATAGAGCACACA
>CAUYRT010089575.1:0-63620 GCA_963574885.1 Lepilemur ruficaudatus
GACGGGGTCTCGCTCTTGCTCAGGCTGGTTTCGAACTCCTGACCTTGAGCGATCCGCCCGCCTCGGCCTCCCAGAGTGCTAGGATTACAGGAGTGAGCCACCGCGCCCGGCCTGTATTCTTAACACCATTACTCAAAATCAGTTGACTGTAATGTATATGGGTCGATTTATGTCTGGGCCCTCTATTCTGTTTCATTGTTCTATATGTCTGTCTTTATGCCAGTATCACAGTGTAGCTTTGTGATATATTTTGCAATCAGGAAGTGTAAAGCCTCCAGCTTTGTTCTTCTCTCTCAAGATTGATTTGGCTATTTGTGGTCTTTTGTGGTTCCATATGAATATTAGAATATTTTTTCTTTCTGTAAAAGCTGCCATTGGAATTTTAATAGAGATTGCACTGAATCTGTAGACGATTTTGGGTAGTAGGCTGATTTTGTAGATTTTGTATCTGCAAATTTACTGGATTTATTAATTAGTTTTAATGGTTTCTTTTTAATGGAATCTTTAGGGTTTTCTACATATAAGATCATGCCTTCTACAAACAGGGACAAATTTACTTCTTCCTTTCCTGTTTGTATGTCTTTTTATTCCCCTAATTGCTCTGGCTAGAATTTCTAGTACTATTTTAAATAGAAGTGAGAAGAGCAGTCATCCTTGGCTTTTTCCTGATCTTAGAAGAAAAGATTTCAGTTCTTTACATGTGAATATGATGAAAGCTTTGGCTTTTTATAGATATCCTTTACTATGCGGAGGTAATTTTTTTCTACTCCTACTTTGTTGAGACTTTATATTATGAAAGGCTGTTGAGTTTTGTCAAAACATTTTGTGTGTGTGTGTGTGTGTGTGTGTGTGTGTGTGTGTGTGTGTGAATCTATTGAAATGATCAGGTGATTTTTATTTTTTTTCTGTTACTGAGATGTATCTATCACATTAATTCATTTTTGTCTGTTGAACCATCCTTGGATCACGGAATAAATCCTATTTGGTCAAGGTGTGTGATTCTTTAATTTGTGTTGTTGGATTTGGTTTGCTGTATTGTGTATTGTGGATTTTTGAAGGGATATTGGTCTGTAGTTTTCTTTTCTTGTGTTGTCTTTGTCTGGCTTTGGTATCAGAGTAATGTCTTATAAAATGAGTTCAAAACTGTTCTTTCCTCCTTAATTTATTGGAAGAATTTGAGAAGAATTGGCTTTTTTTAAGTGTTTGGTAGAATTCATTAGGGAGGCCATCTGGCCCAGGGCTTTTCTTTGCTGGGAGACTTTAGATTACTGATTCAATCAATGCATTTGTTATAGTTCTCTTAAAACTTTCCATTTCTTCATAGTTTAGTTTTGGTAAATTGTATGTTTCTAGGAATTTATCCATTTTTTAGGTTATCCAATTTATTGGCATTTCATCATTCATATACAGTCATGTGCTGCATAATGGTGTTTTGGGCCAATGATAGACCACATATACGACAGAGGTCTCATAAGATTATAACACCATATTTTTATTTTGTACTTTCTCTATGTTTAGATATGTTTGAATACACAAGTACTTACCATTGCATTACAATTGCCTACAGTATTCAGTATAGTAAAATGCTGTACAGGTTAGTAGCCTGGGAGCAATAGCCTGTACATATGGCCTAGGTGTGTAGTAGACTATACCATCTAGGCTTGTTTAAGTACACTCTATGATGCTTAAACAACAAAATTACCTAATGATGTATTTCTCAGAGTGTATTCTGTTGTTAAGTGATACATGACTGTAGTCTCCAATGATCATTTTTATTTCTGTGGCATCATTGTAATGCTACTTCCTTCATTTCTGATTTTATTTATTTGAACATTTGGTCTTTCTTTCTTCAGTGAGTTTAGCTAAGGGTTTGTTATTTTTATCCTTTCAAAAAACCAACTCTTAGTTGTATTGATTTTTAAATTGTTTTTCTTTTTTATTATGTTTATTTCTTCTCTGATCTTTGTTATTTCCTTCCTTCTGCTAACTTTGGGATTGGTTTGTTCTTAGTTTTCTACTTCCTTTGCATGTAAAGTTAGGTTGTTTATTTGAGATCTTTCTTCCTTTTCAATGTAGGCATTCATTGCCATGAATTTCCCTTATAGTACTGCTTTTGCTGCATCCCATAAATTTTGTTATGTTGTATTTCATTTTCATTCATCCCAAGGTATTTTCTAATTTCCTTTTTGATTTCTTTTTTGACTCAATAGTTGTTCAAGAGTGTGTTGCCCAAAAAATTTGTGAATTTTTCTGGTTTTTTTACCTGTTATTTATTTTTAGTTTCATTTCCTTGTGGTCATAAAAGATACTTGGTTTGATTTTAGTCTTATTAAATTTTTCAAGACTTGTTGTGTGATATATCCTGGAGAAAGATCTATGTACACTTGAGAAGAATGTATATTCTGCTGCTGTTGGGTGGAATATTCTGTAAATGTCTTTTAGGTCCATTTGTTGTGTAGTGTTATTCAAGATCTCTGTTTCTTTACTGATCTTCTGTTGGGATGTTCAGTCCATTATTGAAAGGGAGGTAGTAAAATCTACTACTATTAATGCATATAGCTTCTATTTATTTGCTTAGGTTTTCCATTTCTTTGCTGAGATTTTTCATTTTTTCTTTTGTTTTTGACTATCCATAATTGCTCATTTTTATGCTATTAAAAAAAACTGGAGTATTTTTTTAACTGTTTCAAAATCATTGTAAGATAATTCAACATATCCATCATCTTGATATTGGCATCAATAGATGTTTTGGCTGTCAGTTTGAGATCCTCCTGGTTTGTGGTATGTTGCATGATTTTCATTTGCAACTTGAACACTTAGGATATTATGTTATGAGACACTGGATTTTATTTAAACTCCGTTTTAGTCATTTTTCCTGACATCACTCTGGGAAGTGAAAAGTTAGGGTAGAAGTCCAGGTTCTCCACTTGGCTACCATTGACACCTCAGGGGGGAAGCTCATTATTGTTTGGTGCAGGTGGGAGTTCAACTCTCCAGTAGACTCCATGGATACATCCTTGGCTGGGAGGGGTAGTGAGTGTGTTACTCTTCTTGGTGCATCCTTCATTGGAACCATGGGTGGAGGAAGGGTACAGCTTCCTAACCACTGGGCAGTGCTAAAAGTCCTTTACCTTCACTGGTCCTCACTAGCATCACCCTCTGCGTGGAGTAAGAGTGGTCATTCATTATTGCCAGGTGAAAGTAGAGCTCCAGGTTCCCTAAATCATCTCCACTGATACCTCAGGGGAGAGAGGCCTAATTACCACAAGGCATGCAGGCAATACTGTTTCCAGACTCAGTCTTTGACAGCACCCTAGCAGGGAGATGTGAGGGTTGGAGTACCTTGCTACAACCTGGTGAGGGTGGAAATCTAGTCTCCCTACTTGCCCTTTGCTGGCACAGCTATTTCTGCAGTGTTTTGCTAGAGTAAAGCAGTATTTGTCAAAAAATTTTCAGTCTTACTAGGTTTCTCCTTTCCTGCTCTTTTGGTTAAAGAGAGAAGGCTTTGATGGGATACTTCTTTTTTCTTGTCCAAGCTTGTTGGCATTTGTGGGTGGTCAGCTTCTTCAACTCCATATCTAAGATTTATGATGCAAAAAAAGAATCCCAGGAAATTCATGACTGTGTCATTCATTAGATTCCAAGATCTCTAGTCAGTCTGACCTTTTCCCCTCCATTTTTTAAGGTTTTATATACAATTTTCAGGGGTTTTAGTTGTACTTAGTTGGAGAATTAGGGAAAAATATGTCTACTCCGTCTTCTCAGAAGCAGAAATTTGCTGCATTCTTGAGAGTTATTGTGATCATGTACTTTAATAAATCATACATATATTAACAAAATATAATGTGGGGGAATTATTGGATCTATAAAATCTAACTCTTTTGAAATAATTTGTTTCAAATTAGACATGAATCAGAAACTTAAAAATATTCAAGGATTTTGCACTGAAACTGTATTTCAAGTGTTTCTCCATTTTCAGTACACTCTAAGGAAACAAAAACTGGAAATCATAGAAGTCGCATTACTGATATGGCTTATATTAAAGACAGATGGCACAAATAAGTGGACCTATGCCTACATCCCTCTCTCCACAAAGCCATAGCCTGAACATCAAAAGACTGACAAATTAATGCACATTCCTATATATAAAATTAAAATACAACATTTATCATTATGTTTATAATGTTCTAATTTAACTTTTTAAAATCTCGATTGGGAAAGAGAAGAGAGATAAGCATGTTCTATATGCTGCTTGACTGTGGTTTCCCACTTTTAAACATATTCCTTTCAATTGTTGAACTGGAAAAGTTAAGCTGTCCCTTAGAAAGTTTTGATTTTTCCACAACAGAACCTAGATTATTATTGACTTAACTCTAAATGGTTTTGACAGGTAACTGAAAAAAATCCACTTGAAGAGCAATTTTAGCTCAATATCAATATGTTTGCAAGTTACCTTTAAAATATGATTTTTTTGAGACCTGGTCCTTATTTTGCACACACACACACACACACACACACACACGACTATGCTTTATAAAACAAAGCTAACTATATCCTTGCACCTGCAACTTCTGGGTGGCAATAACTTGACATTGAAACCCATGAGATGAAGAGGTTAATTTTCTACTCTCTTTGGACACTGGAACAGATGCTATCTTAAACTTCAAAGGGATTTGACTACTTTTTGAGTTTCATTAATGAACAACAACTTTTCACAGCCTGGTTTAAAAAAAAAAAACTAACAAAACATACAAAGAAAAAAGACCAATGAGAAATTCATCAGTCTTTTCTTTCTAAATGATTTTAGGGATAGAGAGGAAGTCAAACTCAAAACATTTTATCTTTCCCAGGAAACTGGATTGTACTGTATTTATTGTTTTTTAAACCTGATAGTCATCCTGTGGCCTCACATCATGACAAGGGACTCAATTGCATCATGAAAAGATAGGCTTTGGGAGATAATTTGTTAAAGTGCTTTATAAAAAGAGAAAACCAAATTTGTGATAAACATTTCCATTTTTTGTGCTTCCTTTACTAATGTGAACTTAAAATAAAATTGTAAGCCCTCAAGCTTACAATTGTAAGCCATTCAAGCTAACTGAATGGACTCCTCTTGGCCAAGGAGACCCCAGAAACACCTTAAAACTGAGTTCCTGGCCATGACAGGATGGGAGAGATAAAACACAATTATAAGTGTATGATTTCCCTTCATAAATATTAATGACTCCTCCTATAGCTTGTTGAGTATGTGTATTGGACTACTCCACTCAGTATAAAATCCTGTTCCCTTTTGTCTCTTCTTTGAAACACGTGTCCCTGGATTCTGGCCAGGGCTCTGCTTCCCAACCTGTTGTAATGGCTGCCCAACAGGTTGCTACCCTTTATGAGAAATAAAGCTTTCCTTTTTCCAAAGTATAAGCCTCATTAATGTTTTTTTTAGTTAACACCAGCTTTATCTAATTCTGACTGTTGAGTTTAGCTCATAGCACTTGCAGTTTGAAGAGAATAGTCAAAGAAAAGAATAAAGACTCAATAGTTTTGAGTATTCCAATAGAGCAAGTAGGTTCTGAAAAGAAGAAAGCAGATTGAATAATGTTCTAACTCACCAAATTAAAAAAAGTGTTTCCAACTCTGTTAGAAAATTTTACATGCCTATAACATTGACTGATAAATTACAGGGCATTTTTTAAAAAAAAAATATTGTGTGTTTGTTAAAATTGTACCCACAATTGCAAATATCTTCAAGAGAAGCAGAGAAAGGTTTGGATTTGAAGTCTATTAGACATGGATTGGAATACCAGCTCCACTGTTTGATAGCTGTGTCATTTTGAGCAAGTAACTTATTTTTTAGCTTTTGGTTTCTACTTTTGTAAAACGATGTGATAATAATGATCAATAATGCTTATTTGGGCCCCAGATGTGTTTTAGGTTTTAGGAGAAAAACATTTTTTATGTACAAACATATTGAGGAAATAATTCAACACAGTTGAGATATTTATTAAACCCCTATTTGAGCATTTTTAATGCACCGTAAGTAATGAAAAAATGAATACAAACTGTCTTTGCTGTCTAGGGACTTGCTAGGTGCAGGTCAGTGGAATGAGTTATTAAGTTTCATTATAGAGACAAAATTCTGTGGAAGCTCAAAGGGAGAAAATATATTTTGATGGAGTGGGGTAACTTGGAAACATTTATAAAAAATGGCATTTGGACTTACACCATCTTATTTCTTCAATTTCATTAATTTTTCACGTTTCTTCTACTATTATTTTCAGTCCTTTCTGTTTGTTTGTTTCTTCTCTCTTTTATGAAAGTTGTAGCAGTACTGTCCTGTGTGGATGGCACTCATGTACTTGTGTCAGCTCAGCCCTGCTTCAGTCTGAAACACCAAATAGCAGTCGGGGTGATATTAAACTTGAAAAGTTACAGGTGTACCTGTATTAACCTTATTATTCCTAATTATTATATATATATATTTATTTTAATGGTCTTTAGAAGATAGATTTGTTAAAGTAAAATTTGCATGCCATAACATCAACTCATTTTAAGTGTGCCTTGATTTTCAGTAAATTTTCAGAATTGTACAACCATCATCACAACCCAGTTATATTCCCATCATCCTAAAAAGAGAATCGAGAAGTTTTGAATGATCGGAAAGTCAATGCAGTGCAAACACTATTACCTAACAACCTAACAATGCATATTAACATTCTCAGGGGATTTGGGACAATACTCCATGAAAGATATCAGTATTAATATTTCTGTAGTGAATCAGATAAGTGTTCACACTAAATGACATAAAAGTTCAAGTCAAATCATCCAATGAATTATGAAACACTTTCAGTGTCTAGAACTTCTTCGATTTTGAAATTGCCAGTAAGGTATTATAGACCTGTAGTACTCACCTTACAGGATCCCTGTGAGAATTAAAGAGTAAGATGCTTAACACAGTACTGAATACATAGTGGACTCAATCTCCCTGAAGATGTATATGATGATGATTCATTAAACTACCATATTAGATAGTTTACAGTTTAAAAAGCACTGTGTGGCTGGGAAACTTGGTTCCAGAATCTTTTGTCTGGTTAACTAGCATGAGATATTGGGGCACCATGGGAGCTGACATTTAATACTTATGAATCAGGCATGAATTAATTAATTTAATCTTTATATCAGCCATACGACATAGATACACATTATCATTCCCATTTTATAAATAATGAAACAGAGGCACATAATGTTTAAACAACTTGCCTAAAATCACAGAACAATCAAGCAGTGAAGGTAAGAGTCCAACCCAGGCACTCTGACCCCAGAGCCCACTTTCTGCAACACCAGGCTCCATTTTTACAAATACCTTTAACATTGCTGAAACTCTCTGAGTGCTGGTTTTCTAATTTTTAAAATGAAGGGAGAACAAAATTGCATATTTCAATTTACTCAATGTCATAAACTCATAGTATGTTGGAACTAAAAGGGATCTTAGTGTATAAATAGTCCAAATTAACATTTTGGACTAAAGAAACTAAGTTCCAGACATTAAGCAACATACTTGTGGTCATGCAGTTAGTGACAGACTAATCCTAGGTTCTCTAGGATCCTCACAGTCAATCTTTGTTAAATCCCCAAAAAGTCATCTAGTAAGGACATACATACTCATGATCACACAGTTAGCAACAGATTAAATCCTAAGTCCTCTGGATCCTTGACAAACAATCTTTGTTATATACCCCAAATGTTATTTAATAAGAACATACATATATATATATATATAAATATAGTCAGACACAGTAGCCTAAGTTTCATATTTAGAGAATAAATAATAAACGCATTAATTGATATTTGATATTTTGTACTAATAGAGGTCTAGAGTTGATAGAGGCATAGAGTAGAATAGGTGTGGAGTAGATACATAGTAGACAGAGCTATAAACATGGGTAGGTACAGAGTATATGACAGTAGATATGCAGTAGATAGAGGGAGAAAGTGGAGTAGGTATGGAGTAGACAACAGAATATAATAGAATGCAGTGGAAACACTGAGACAGGTGATTAATCCTTCTGAATGTGTGTGTGTCAAATAGAAAAAACAAACAAACAAACAAAAAAACAGGAAGTAACTTTTGAACTAGCTCCTGTAGGATAAATAGAAGTTGCTTTGAAGACAGAGGCAGGCCATTTGAGTCAGCTAAGATTGCTTGTTCCAGTCATAGATCCAGGACAGCCCAGTCAAAGGAAGCCCTCGTCTGCCCTCCTGTTTGATAAACTTCAGGCCACCTGAGCTCCAAACTGGAAGTTTATGCGATTAGCATAAGATTCCAATTCCTTTTGGCAATTAGAATCCTTATTCTTTTAAGTGTCAAAATTAATGGAATGCTTTGGATAGTTGGAGTTTCAGAAACATAAAGATTTGTATTTGCTTCAGGTGCTCAACTTCCCGGCTGTTAGTGGTTAGAAGATACTTTTGATTCTTTCAGCTTCCTTGATGTCTTCTAAATAAAGTGAGGGAAAGGACGGAGGCCCATTTCTTATCTTGTATCACCATGGCCTGGTACAATGCCTGGAATGGAGTGGAAACTTAATATACCTGTTTTTAACAATAAGAAGAAATGTTTATCAGGCATCTGTAGGAGTCAGGCACTATGCTAAGCATTTTCTAGTTTAATCCTCACATTAGCTCTATGGGAGAGGTACCAAGGTTAGCCCAGAGAATCGGAAGCTTAGAGAGTCTGAGAGTATGTCCAATTGTGTGACCCTGAGTAACCTGCTTAATTTCTAGACCTCCGGGAAGACACAGACGTAGGCAGTCCACCTGCCTTCAAATCCTCTGACATTTTCAAAATGTGATGACTTCATTTACAGTTATTTGCACAACGTTAAGGTGGCTCATAATTTTCTCAATGTAAAATGAATTTTAGGTGAATTGATATATAATTTCAAAATACTACTTAGTATGGAATGATTAAGAGTGTTTACTTTCCTATCCTTTCTCTCCTTCAAAAAAAAAAGAATGTTTACTTGCTTTAAAGACTATTAAAAATCAAGAAGAGATCAATATGGTTTTCAAGAAACATTTAAAATATAATACCAATGTGTATAGAGATGTTTTTAATGTGCACTTTAGAAATATAATGGGAGGATCTTTTCTCTAAGATTTTTTTGGTCACTAAACATTTTCTTTTAAGTATTGTTTTTACAAAAAAAATGGTTATTATATGAAAAGCTTTTTTTTAAAAAAAAAAACGAAACCTTTAAAAACTTTTAAATGCATATAAACTCAAGTACATGTGAACAATGCAGCCTTGTTTTCATTTTGCTTGCTTTCAAATCCAAACCTATGGAACAGGCTAGGCTCTCCCAAAAGATACTTTCAGAATTAAAGGCATCCATAGAATTAGAGGAGTTCATACATATTCCAATCAGCTTGCTGATTACACCAACACTTGGGCTCAGTTCATCAGGCTGACTCCTAAAAAAGAATACAAACTTTACAAAACTCTGAGAATAAGGTGAGGTGGATTCTTAGTTCTGATTTGCATGTCTCTACAATACTGCTTTTAAATCCCTTATAATCACTTTTAAGGCCGCCCCACCCCTCTCTATCCTGTTTGTTGTTGTAATTACGGATTTCAAGAAATTAAACTGACAATACAATTCCAGTAAGAAGTAATTAGAGTAAATCGTCAAATTAACAAGGCAGTGAGATGCAGCAAAGGCAAATGATTTCACAAACTGCTGTCAATTCCAACTAAATCAATCCAACGTATTCAATGGAAGGGAACAGAGTCCTGCTGTGTTCTCTACTCAGAGAGATAAACAGTGCTGATGACTGGGCTGGCAAGAAGTCCCTAATCTGATAGAGATAAGCCAGAGAAGCCAGCCAGGCAATTAATTATATGCAGTGCAGCTACGGAGGTGTGAACAGGTTGCCATGGAGTGACAGAAGTTGGGGAGATGAACTGTGTCACTGTTTGTATTTGGAAGGAAGGGAAGGGGAACTATGGGAGGCAGGTGGATAGAGAATCCAGGAAGACATGACAGTAATCTCTGTATCAGTTCACATCTTGAAAAGAGGATAGGGTCTCTAAAAGTTGAAAAGAAAGTGGCATTCAAAATGAAATGAAGTGCATGTACAAGGGCACTGTTATCATAACATGGGAGAGTGTGGTTTGGCTGGGCTGCCCTCTTGTGAAAGGGTCAGAGGGTCCTTAGGCCCTGAGCTCACTGCTCATCTAACCCTTGATCTATAGGGTAGATAATATCAAATTACCTGTGCATGTTCTGTTGATTATCTTACTGTCATGTGATAGTTTAATAGTTATTTAGTCACAACTGGCAATAAATACATAAAATTTACAGGCCATTTATGATGTGCTAAGCATTTTACATTTTATCCTGCTAAAAAAACAAAATTTCAACAAATTTAGTTTAGAGATCTAATTGGATTTTGATAGAGATTCATGAATGGGGCAGTGTCTCATCTAAAGATTTAGATAAGGCACTCCAATAGGCATGGCAGAATAGTCAGTTTTCATAAGGTAACTTGAGCAGGAACAAGGAAATAGCATGATACAAAAATCGGATTGATTAATATCAGGTTACTTCAGCTTAATTTCCCTGTTAGGGTTAAAAATAGAGGGATTTCCTTATTCATGCTGGCTAAAATTGACCTGTTTGGGAATTTGGCTATGATCTTTCTTCCGATTTCTTGGAAGGTCAGATGAACAACTTAGTTCTGGTTTGGTCACATGGAATCTTAGCATGAGTGGCTCCACTTGGTTTGCTTGGACCTGCTGGGGACTAGCGCAGGAAGTCAGTCCAAAACTGTGGCCTCTCATAAATTTCATTCAACAATCCTCAACACAAGACTGAAGAAACTTCCACTGTTATCTTTGTTTCAGATAAGGAAATTGAGCTGGAAAAGGCTAAGTAACTTGTCTGAAATCCAAAAGTAACAAGAAGATTTCAGATTCTAAAGCCCTATGCCTCACTCTTGATCCACATTGAGTGCCCACTATGTGTCAGGCTCTTTCCTCAGTGCTGGAGTTATGTAGATGACTAAGACTGACACAGCCTGAACTCTCTGGGACCTATTTTTGCTCACCAAAAGATTTCATCAGTTTAGTTTAGATGGAATAATAAACAGTAATAAAGTTTGTAACAAAAAAACAGTTATAAAAGTTGTCTTACTTTTTGCTACAATTACATGTAGTTAAGTGGTTAAAGAGGAGAGAAAACAGAACTGCCTAGAAAGAGGGCAGAGGAAAGAGGTAAAGGTGTCTGTGTGTCAAGGACAGCATGAGCTGACAAGACTAATAGGACTGTGGTGTTTGCAATGGGACATCCTGTAGGATAAGGAATAAACGTATGTATTAGATACCTGATATATTGAAACTACATGTTTTAGTGTGTATTAGTCCATGTAATTCTCAAAACAAGCAAACATTATACCTGTGGAGTAGGTATAATGATCCTATTTTACAAATATGGAAAATATAAGGTTTGGCTGGTAGTTTGTGGCAACATTATATAAAACAATACAGTCAGACATGATCATGCCTCTGCCTTTCCTTTAACTGGTAACCTCTCAGTTCAAACATTCTGATGGAGATTAGAAATGAGTATTAGAAACTATGGCAACCCCAGCAACATTTAGAACACAACAAATGTATGTGGGATGCAAGTGTATCCAAGAACACAGTGTAATTCAGGACCAGAAGGTTTGAGGGGCACTTCCTTGGAGGATTCAAGTGCTTAAGTGAAGGCTGGAATATGAGCTCCCAGGTGGACAAGCTAAGATTTCTTTATAAACAGGAAAAAGGTTTCTCTGCAAAAGTTGGCAATCTGTAGAGAAATGATTCAATTTGTTGCCCTCTCAACTTCAATTTGGCAATCTGTCTTTTGATATTTAAAATGACTATGATAACGATTATTATTTATTGAGCACAAACAGTGCCAAACACCACACTGAATCCTTTTCATACGTCATCTGGAATCCTTTCATCGACCCTGCAAGGTGAGAATTGTCTTCTGTTTCATAGATGAAAAAGCTATATCTCAGAGAGTTTAAGTGACTTGTCCAATTTACTAAAGGTTAATACAGCCAGGATTAAACTCATATTTTTTCCATTAGACCATCTTGCATGCACTAGACTCTTATTTCATTTTACCATGAGAAACTAGTGGACCACACTGAGCTGATGTAATTCCAGTCGAAAGCAAATAAATTATGTTTCGGTTGGCATGCAGCCTTATTTCTGCTAGAAGTGGCAATAAATGGCTGGGTTTACTGAGATACTGAAATTGGCGTTAGATCTCTATCCTACTTCTCCATTTGTGAACAAATTACAAATGCATTGTGATTTGTAGTGGGACTAGATTTTAAACCTCTCAATTTACCTCTCTGTGTCTTGATTTCATCATATGTAACACAAGAGTGTTAAATTAGAAGTCTAAGGTCCATCACAGCTCTGTGATGCTTTCTTTGACTCTTAGCTTTCATCTTCCATTTCCTACAGGACTAGACACCTTAACAGACTGGGTATTATGAATTTTAGGTCCTGGGCTGGTGATTTCTGGAAACCTACCTAGAGAAAGGAGCATCTCCTGTTTTTAAAGGCAGCTTGTCTCCTTCCTCTCTCGAGATACTGTGCTTAAAGTATTCCTCAGTCTGAGAAGATGAATGAAAAACTCCTAGTTGCCTTTAGGTTATCTAACTTCGTGAGCTTATCAGTTCACTCTGTTTGATAGTTCTACTTCCTACACAGTGAGTTAGACCTTGTGGCTTTGTAGCTTCCTCACAAATCATCACACGTAAAAACCGGAAATATAACAGAGAAAATTATCTCTTACTCCCAAGAGATAAGGAAAAACTCCAAGAAGGGCATCTGTTGAAGAGCACTTAAGAACACACATTTTAAGGATCCTCGACTCTCCTGTATCTACCAGGCAGAATGTGAAGGGGTTCAGTCTGCTTTCTCTCGTCCACACTCAACTGATAATGCAGAAATGCCGGAGTTGAAGCAGCTGGTGGCGTGCCTCTATCAAGCCGTCTCAGAATCAGAAAGTGGGGAGAGGCATTTTAGGGAGTCAAGATATAATCTAGGTTCCAGCAGGTCCAGGTCTCCAGGCAGATCCAGGCTCAGTCAGTGTCTGGACATGGCCGCCAAGTTTCCATCAGCTTTCCCATAATTAACACCTGCATAGACAGTCATTTCTTAGTAACAAAAAATGAAACCAAACAAGAAAGTAACTAGCTGTTAGGGCTTGGGTTTCATTTCTGGGTAAGTCAGTGGTCATCTCACAGAGGCATTCTTTCTGTGTATAATCTTAAACCAGCTAAAGCAAATGGGATGAAATAAGAGAAGGTGTGTTCGCAGCTGCTCTTAAATTTCCCCTGGTTGTTGGGACTTGTCTTAGTTTGGGTTTTAGACTCTTTTAAGTAGCAGTTGCCATGTTCAACTTTAGATAACCCCATAAATCCGGAAATAGCTAATGTGATTCATCTGGGAATCAGTTATTGTAATGACCTGTGTCCAAATGTTGGTTTTATACTCATACCTATTCTGACAGCCACGTTCTCTAAAATGATGGCAAGTCATGGTCTGTAGCCATGAGTCACTGTCCCTACCTACGTAAATCCCATGATCTAGCCTGATTTTGAAGTTGGCTTGTCTTTAAGGCTCTGGGCTAAATTGGGACTGCTGGGGTGGGGATTAGCCTGATTGTGTGAGGCAGGGGGGAGTTCTGCTCATTGAGATGAGTAAATAGTGGATCAGCCATTAGTAAGAAGGCATTTTAATGGTTACAAGGCTACAAATGTTACAAAGAATTATTTATGCAAGCTGCCTTTGTGATGTAAAGCATAAGGCATTTTTTTTTCCCTGAAGATAAAAGACAGTGAAAGCTTTAACAAAGCCTGTACACCTTCTCCTCTTCCTCTTCAAAAACTTCATCACCTCATCTCAATTCACCAAAAATAAACTGAGGACCTGGTATGTAAAAAGCTCCCCTGCAAGGGGTTCCAAATATGAAGAGGACAGAGTGCCTGTTCTCTTAGGGCTCACAGTCTGGTGGGGAAGACAGACAGGTACACATGTAATTCTAAATCAGAGAGAACTAGGAGGAGTACATAAGCCATTTCCTCTTAGAATTTTTCTCTGGCTTCCCAAATGTGGGTTTCTGACTCCTCATCCGAATATCCACAATGAATAATTTGTGGCCAAGAATGCCCATGATTAGCCAATATACATTTTTCCTTTCTTCTTAGTAACAGAACTCCAATTTTATCTGGGATAATACTATGCACACTACGATATACATTTCCCATTATCCTTTACAACTAGATGTGGCCATAAGACTAATTTCTGGGCAACAAAATGTCAGCGTAAGTTCCGTGTGGATGCTGCTAAAAAGAGGCTGACTCAGTGGAGAGGAGCTCCCCTTTTACCCTTGCATGTTCCTCCTTGAGATGACTTGGAATGTGGATACATGGGCTCCGTGTCCACGAGCTAGCTCAGACCATGAGATCACCCTGAGAATGGAAGTCGTGTGCTAAGAACGTCAGAGCAGAAAAACAGGAGCCTGGATCCCTGAGAACTTGGTAGAGATGCCGTATCAGACCTGAACTATTCTACTGCCAGGATTCTTTTACATAAGACAGAAATAAATTTGTATCTTTTAAAAGCTATTTTGGGTTTTCTCTCAAATGCAGCCAAACTTAATCAGAAGTGATACATCTGACATAAAACTTAACAC
This sequence comes from Lepilemur ruficaudatus, assembly GCA_963574885.1. Lineage (NCBI taxonomy): Eukaryota > Metazoa > Chordata > Mammalia > Primates > Lepilemuridae > Lepilemur > Lepilemur ruficaudatus. Next base: position 14,757 of record CAUYRT010089575.1, read on the forward strand.
ACTGCATTTGCTTATTTAGTTTTCTGACTCTCCACATATACGAACTTTAATCTCCTTATGGGAATAGACCTTGTTTATTTACTCCTCTTTGTAAAGATTTATGGATTAAATTAGCATGCGTAGGAGTTCACTCCTAATGTATAGTGGGTGAACAGGTGCAGGAAAGATCAGATTCAAAATTGAGAAGACATTGTTATAACCAAAACATTAACTAAATGGAAAATTGAAGAGTGGACTGGGTTGTAAGATTTCACAGGCAGAAAGCTAAGGACATCCCAAGAGGAGGAAACTGCACAAACAGTGGCTCACAGGCAGGTGAGAGCTTCATATGGGTCAGATACAAAATCACTGGAAGATTTTTTTGGGGGGAGGGGAATGATGAAAACTCTGCTTTAAGTGTATGTGCCAATTATTTATTAATTTGCTCTCAGCTCAATTCCTTCTCTTCTCTGCACTGCTATGCATTTTAAGAAAGTTTGGACTTTGTAACCTATATTTTCAAAGTGCTCTTTCTAGGAAGTACTGGCAAGAAATTAGAAACCAGGAGAAGAAACTCCTCTTTCTTCATTTTTCTGGCTACAACTCTTGAAGCAGCCACGGTGTGAGCAAGAGTTGGTGGGAGCCACAGAGGTGGAGGTGCCACCACAGTTGCAGTACCACCGTGGCGGTGGCTCCAGTGGCAGCAGCTGCCAGAGGGGGAAAGACCCTGGTCCCTGTTCTGGAAGCTCAGAATATACAGTAGCAGTCTCAGCAGCCAGAGCCCCTTGCCTCTGGGTTATGCGTTTGTTCCCACAGCCAAGGACGCTAACACTTTCACTAAATGACCCATGAGCAACCTAAACTTGTTTTGCTTCCTAGGGTTCTAACACCTTCGTAACCAATCACTGCCTTGAAGGTTTATCTGATAAAACCTTGCCTGATACAGAAGGTAATTTGATCACATGCAGCGAGTGAGACAACATGAAATAAGAGGCTGTAAGGAGAGAAATCATTTAAGAGGTATGATCTTTAGGACAAAAATCCAAATTCCTCAGCTGGGCACACAAGAAGACCCTTTGGGACCTCGCTCTTGCTTATCTGTAGGCTTTTCTCGGTACACAGCCTTTGGGCTTCCTTCACATCTTGCTTTCTTTGTCTAATAACATACCACCTTGAGCTGTAATTGCTCATTGAATCCTCTTTTTGTTGTATTTGATTCATTCTGAAATATATCTAATGTATATAAGAAAATACACAAAGTACATGTACAGATTACATAATACCAATAAAATAATAGCAAGGCAATGAATACTCAGGTAACTCAGGTTAAGATATAGAGTATTACCAATTCTTTAGAATCCTCTGTATGCCTTTCCCAATGCCATCCCCAACTGACCCTCCTAGGATGACCCTTACCCTTTTTTCCCTAATTTTTCTTTTCTTTACAGATTTGCTACCTTTGAATGTATCCCCAAATAGTAATTATTAGTTTTGCCTGTTTTGAGCATTATATAAATGTTGTGAGCATTGAATAAATTACATATATTTGCTTGTTTTGCATAACATATTTTGATATTCTGCCATGTTGATGTATGTAGCTGTAGTTTATTTTTTGTTAGTGTAAATTTTTCTTCATATGGATATGTCTTACTTTTTGTTCATTATACTGTTGATAGTTATTTGAATTATTTCCGTCCACCTTTTGGCTGTTATTAACATTGCTGCTATAAATGTCATTGAACTTACTTCCTGTTGTAAGAGTTGCATAATTGTCCAGGTATATGTCTAGAAGTGGAATTGTTGGTTATATCATACCCAATTTTACTTATTATTTTTACTTGTCATGATTAAATGTCTTTTCAACTGTTTCACCAATTTATACTTCCACCAGAATAATATAACATCTATAGATATTTAATATTCTTACCAGGTTGATATCACAAAACCCAAATTTTTGCTAATATGGTTAATGTGAAAGGATTTCTCACAATACTTTCATTTTTCATATTCTGGTTGAAGATATGTTTTTATGTTTATTGATCATCTTGTGTTTCTTTGTTCATAAGTACTATTCAAGTGTTTATATGTTTCTCATTAATTTATAGATCTTTACATATTTTTTATTAATTTTTATCAGTTATATGTATTAAAAGTATCTTCTAATTTGTGACTTATTTTTTCACTTTTTATGATTTTTTTATGATGATGGAAATTCTTAATTTTAATTTAGTAAACTATCATTCTTTTACCTTTAAGTAAATCTTTTGACAATTGTTTAGAAGATAATTTTCTCCACCAAAATGGTAAAAATAGTCTTTCATATTTTCTTTTTAAAAGTTTTAGAAAATTGCCTTTTACATTTGGTAAAAAGTGCTCCGGAAACTGATTTTTTTAAATGATATGAGGTAGGGGTTCATGTCATTCTCCAGCAATATGGATTTATTCTTGCTCTAATGTACTTACTGAAAAGCCATTCTTTTCCCATGATCCTATCATTTCATCTCCATCTTAGTATCCATTCACGTATGGATTCACTTCTTAATTATCTATTCCATTTGACTTTTTCCTATTAGTAATTTTCTGTGCCAATACTGCACAATCTTAAATATTATAGTTTTATGATGGCTTTGCATGTGTATCAGTTAAGGTTCTCCACAGAAATAGAAACAATATTATGTGTTTGTGTGTGAGAGAGAGATCTTCAGAAGTCGTGAGGTCTGGCACTCTAATCTGCTGGGCAGGCAGGCTAGAGATTGGAGATCCTGGAGCTGATGTTGCAGCCTCAAGTGCAAAGATACAAAGTCTGGAGACAGAATTCCTTCTTCTTTGGGGGTCCTCAGTCTTTTTTTTGTTAATGGTCTTCAACTGGTGGGATGAGATTCACATTCATTATGGAGGGTAATCCGCTTTTCTCCAAGCTACAGATGTAAATATTAATCATATCTAAAAAAAAATACGTGTTCACAGTAACATTTAGACAGGTATTTGATCAATCATGTAAGCACTATACCCAAGCTAAGTTGACACAAAATTAGCCATCACAATATGTGTTAGAAAAATTCTCTTCATATTGTTCAACAATCTTGGCTACTCTTAACTCTTTACATCTTTGTAAATATTTTGGAATCAACTTGCCAATTCCAGAAAATACTTTAAAAATTATTTTCATAGAGATTGTCCTGAATCTGTAGTTCAATCTGGATTTATTAAAAAATCACATGTGGGATATGAGAGCACAACAGGGGTCACGTATGACTTCAAGGTATTTATCCGGAGCAACTGAAAGGACGGTTCGGAGCAGGTTTAGGGGAGAAGATCCAGAGTTTGGTTCTGAGCATGCTGAGTTTCAACTGGATATGTAAATGTGGGAGTTATCAGCAAATAGGGGCAGTTCAAGTCAGGAAACTGGATGGGATCTTCCAGGAATGAATGGAGAAAGAAAACAGAAGTGATCATAGAATTAAGACTATAGTGTTCAATGTTTAGGGATCTACAAGATAAGGAGGACCTAATAAAGGGAACCAGGAACAGTCACTGGGTTAGAAAAATCAAAAGCATGGTTTCCCTGAAAGTTATGTTACAAAAACATATTTCAAGGAGGGGAGACTGATCACAGGGCCAAAGGCTGCTGATCGAGCAAATAAACCAAATAGGCATCATTGACAATTAGATTTAGGGCTGTGGAAGTCACTGGATATGTTGGTGGCATGGTGGGGCTGCATCATCTGACTAGAATGAATTTCAGAGAAAGTGGAGTGAAGGGAACTATAGACCACATTTTCAACAAATTTTGTCTGTAAAGCACAACGAAGTAGTGTTGGAGGAGATTGCAGCGTCCTAGGAAGATTATTATTTTTTGATGTTACTAAGAAATTACTTCATGTTTCTAAACAGAGGCAATAACTGATAATTCTTGAGAGAGGGAAGAATTGATAAAGCATGTCTCCGAATAGTCTTCTAGTTTTTAATGTTTGCCCTGTGTGTTTGATTATCTTATAAAGGGATTTATACAGCAGTATCTTTCTGTGTATTTGATTCTCTGCAATTACACTGTAAACTTCTTGTAGGCAGGGACCAGGACTGAACTTTATGCCTGGTGGTCAGTAATAGGAGTTTTTAGTTGATTGATTGATTAGCATCATAAACTGTTAATGACTCTGGAATGCTTAATGAATTACTGGCTCCTAGGGAGTTTGTAAAGCCCCAATTCCAAGAGGTGCTGTGCTGTCTTATTCTTAAATACAAAGGGATGGCTCCCTAATGATGGGATTTTAGAAACCTGTAGCACGGAATTAGGAGAATGGAGCAGGAATTCTTTTCCAGTCTTTACCACACATTCTACCTAAAATAGCAACCTTCCTGTCATCAATGCAAATAGCTGCTAAGCCCTCCATGTGAAGCCCTGAATGATAAAACGTAGTGTTGCTGTCCATGGCCATAAATAAGCAAACATGCAGTACATCAGCACTTCAGTGATAGATTTGCCAAGCCTATTTGCACGTTAAGAAAGCAACATCCATGCCTCTGTTTCCCGGGTAATGGTTCTCTTTCTTGAAGAACAGAGCTTTCTCACTGACTACAATGGAGAGGTAGGCACTGGGTAGTTACAATGGAGAGGTAGGCACTGGGTAGTTAGGAATTCCATTGGATTATCCATAACTAACAAGAGAGGTCTTGGTAATACCAAGGCTCTCTTCTACTCCCTTCTAAATAAATTCTCTTCTTACAGGGTCTTCATTATTTGAGAACTGACACATTCAATCTAGAAATGATCTAAGTAGACCCATGATCTAGTCCCTCCTTCTTGAGATCGTTTTCTTTCTCATCCACATTCCACCTGTAAGAAAACAATCGTCTTTAAACAGTCCTTTTTGCAACTTGTTAGGGAACAAAACAAAAAGATTGCTAAGGAGCAGAGGGCAAATCTGTCAAGGCAAGGTGCAGGATTTTTGTGATAATCTACACATTTCCATTTCTGCTGTAAACATGAAATAACTTTTCCTGGGGCAATATTCTGTGTAGGATAATGAGTCATATACTGTGAAGCTGCTTCAGACATTGTCCCTTCCAAGGTTTATTTAATAAGCATTTATCGAGAACCCTTTTATGAGTTTATGGATGAGTGAATAACTATTTACTTTCCTTTTCCCACTGCAATGGCCTCACTGGAAGTGCCACTCACTGCTCCTGTGAATGACTGTAATAACCATTCAACTGAACTTCCCTCTTTTAATCCAGTGGCATTCACACTGATTTGTTGGCACATTCTTCAAAAGAATTTTGGAAAAATTTTTTACCCCATCACAAATTTCTACACTGACATCTAGACATTTTCATATTAAGTTTGTATAGTAGTGAAACATGTTTAGTATCTAACTTTATGAAATTGACATTAAAAAATTGTTGCATCACTTTAAAAATATCTAATAGAATTTAAGTTCCAGAATGATCTGATATGTTAAATTGTGAAAATTAACAGCTTTATTGAGATATAATTCACATACAATATAAAGGACCCATTTAAAGTATCCAATTCCACAGGCACTTTGAATGGTTTTTAGTATATTCGTAGGATTGTGCACCATCTACCACATTCTAAATTGAGAACATTTTTATCACCCCGTAAAAGAAACCTTGAACCATTAGCAGTCTCTTCCTCCCTCCGTAATCCCCTCTTCTCTCAGCTCTAGGAAACCACTAAATCACTCTAGGTAGATTTGCTCATTCTGGATATTTCATATAAATTGAATTACACAATACATGGTCTTTTATGACGTGAAATATTTTTTTGTGGACATACATTTTCATTTTTCTTGGGTAAATACCTAGGAGTGAAATTGTAGAACTATATAGCAAGTTTATGTTTAATCCTTTGAGGAAACAAACAAAGACCTGTTTTTCAAAGCAGCTGCACCATTTTACATTCCTTTATGCAAAGTATGAGGGTTCTAATTCCTCCACATCTTTTTTAGTATTTACCTATCTTTTTGAGTAGAGGCATCCCGATGAATGTGAAATAGTAACTCATTGTTGTTTGAATTTGTAGTTCTTTTAAAGACTAATGATGTGCATTTCTAATGTGATTATTACTCATTTGTATATTTTCTTTAGAGAAAAGTCTATTCTGATCCTAAAATTAGGCTACTTGCCATGTTATTACTGAGTTATGAGTCATTTGTATATTCTGGACACAAGTCCATTATCAGATATGTGCTTTGCCAATATTTTCTTCCATTCTGTTGTTATCTTTTCACTATTATGATGCTAGAGCATACAACACAAAAATTTTAATTTTTTTTTAGTCTAATATATCTGTTTTCTACTTTGTTGCTAATGCTTTTGGTGTACTATACCATTGCCAAAACAAGTTTTATAATACATGAATATGGAATGTCTTTCCATTTATTTAGAAATTTATTTTCTTTCAACAATGTTTTGGAATGTTAAGTGTACAAGAATTGTACTTATTTTGTTAAGTTTTTTTTTCCTGAGTATTTTATTTTTTGACACTATTATAAATGAATTTTTAATTTTTTAAAACAGAGTAATTTAAAAATATTTCAAGGTCATAAACAGATAGGGCTAGAGGGAAATTTTTAGAAACTCTTTACTTATTAGGTGGGGAAAATGAGGGTCAGAGAAACAAACTGACTTGCTCAGTGTTATATATTAGATTACATAATAGATTAAGATTGAGATGATATTATATAATAAAGTGGCAAAACTAGACCCAAACCAATTTGAACATATCAACAGACTCTTTTTTAAAAAAATTCATTTCAATATATTTAAAATATAAACACTGGATTAAACAGCTATTCAAAGCATCTTGACTCTTGCCTCTCATGTTTCCAGTAAGCATATTTTGGAAAAATATGTAAGGTATATTTTCTTTTGTACATTTTAGCAAATTGAGGCTAGATGATAGAAAAGTGCATACAAATATAAGAAAATACATACATTGTAAAACTGGTTATTTTCTGAGTGAAAATGGATGTAGGATATTTGGGTCATGTAGAAAATGGTGTATTATATCTTATTTGGTGTTATACCATATTCTGTTAAAGTTATATTTGTCAAAATTTAGCATACCACTTCTCACATACATTTTATGTCTTTGACGATGGATGGTACCAGGAAATTTTCTTTGTATATAATGTCAAAATACAATATACTACTTGAAATGCAGCAATGAAATCAGTTAGAGTCAAACTATATGTCATATTTTATCAGTTATAACATATGTATACATAATCTTTTAAAAGTGAACTAGAGTTAGAGAGTAAAGAGATATATATCAGTTTTATGATAAATTGTGCCTTTTGACCAGAATATCTCTGGATAAATATCTATGTCCTAAGTATAAATCAAATTGGAATAGTGGGTCAAGGATTATTATTAGAGATGCACCTATATTTTTATTGCAGCATTATTCACAATTACAAAGATATGTAATCAACATAAGTGTCTATTAATAAATGGATGAATAAAGAAAATGTGGTATATATGCACAATTGAATACTCTTCTGCCATAAAAAAGAATAAAATCATGTCTTTTGCAGCAACATGGATGGAACTGGAGGTCATTATCTTAAGTGACACAATCCAGGCACAGGAAGACTAATATTGCATGCTCTCCCTTATAAGTGGGTGCTAAAAAAATGTGTTCATATGTAAAGAGTGGAATGATTGACAATGGAGATTTGGATGGGTGAGGGAATTGAAGGGGGGAGGCTGATGGAACTTAAGGGGGGAGGGTGATGAGAAATTGGCTTCTGGGTACAACGTATGTTATTTGCCTGATGTATACCCTAAAAGCCCTGATTTGACCACTACGCAATCTATGCATGTAACAAAATCACACATGTACCCCATAAATTTGCACAAATAAAAAATCCTTGCCTGGCCCTATATTGCTGCATACTGTTTAATAAAGTCTCTATCATATTATATTTGCAACTAATTTGGATAGCAAGTAGAGGCATGTGTCTCTCCTACTAGCCTCTGAGTCCTTTAAGTCCCTCACATAACTCATGGCATAGTAAAATTTAACAAATTTTTACCAGATAAATAAAAAATAGTAATATATAGGGTATAAGCATTTCTTCTCAGCTATTTCAGATAATTCTCAGAATAATCCAATAAAGTTATTTCTTAAGTTTTATTTTACGTATGTAAAAGTTAACTGTGTCACAGAGTAGGCAAGAAACTTGATTGAGATGTTGGTTCCACTGACTCTGTGGCTTTTCCTTTTCCCACTATATCATCCATTCCTGAGGGGGAAACCCTGAGATTAATCAAATTTAATATAAAATAGTGATATTGAAGAGGATAGAAAGCACTAAGAATCACCACTCTATTCCCCTTGCTACCCTCTGCTCCCTTTACTCTTAGACCTTGGCTGCTATGGTTCTTGCCAAACCAACTCTCTGTATCAAGTTAGTCTTTAATTTTCCTGATGTTGTTTTTACTGTTCTTGTATAAATATATGCTCTACATTTAGTACCAGGTTTTATTATATTTACAGAGTTCAAAATATTATTAATATAAGCTTGGGTGCGCCTGGGTTATTGACCAAGGTGACCAAATGGTAGAGGACAATATTCACTGATTGCTTGCTATATGCACAATACTATTCTAAGCCTTTTGCGTGTATTGTTTCATTGAATCCACTAAAAAATTAAGACATGTGATAGCATTAGCCCCATTTTGCTGATGAGGAAATTGAGGCAAAGAAAGGTTAAGAAACTTGTCTGAAATTGCAATTTTAGTAAGTAGAGGGACTAGGATTTGAATGCAGCGGTGTGACATCAGAGTCCATGTTATATAATATTACTTTTCAGTAAGTCCTGAAAGGCCACAAAGGAGAACTAGACTGCAAAACCTGAGTGGACAGCAGGACAGAGAGATGTTTCCAAATGGAGAAGAGGACAAAAAAAATACACTCTCAAGTTGTAGATTGGTCGCTGGAAAAAGAAGAAAAATAGCAATCTTTCTGGACATGAGATCAAAAACCATCTGGAGAGCCAGAGGGAATAAATCAGCAGAGAACAAAGTGTTCCCAGCATTGGGAACCTATTGAGTAAACCTTAAGATAAGCATGGGAGTCAGACTGGAAAGTTAGGAGGGCTACCTCAAGAGAGAAAGGCAACAGCTTGTTGTTACAGTTCCAAAAAGCCTACATAATATACCTAGTCCCAGTGAGCAGGGCACTTACAGTATTTAATGTCTGTGATGGTTAGATTCACTCTGAACAAAATATCTCATTCCAGCATTGGAGCTTATAAACCTAAATGTCATTCAGTATGAAGGAACAGGCATTACTTCCTTGCTATACTTACAATTCTAATGATGTACCTTTTTCCTTTAAGCTGTATGCTTCCTAAACTGCACCTGTCTTTGAAGCTTGCTGTTTCAGCTAAGTATGTCCCTAAGTATCTGTAGAATAAAGGACTGTAGAAATCTTGAATAACAAAAATGCTGCCAATAATCAAAACATAGAAAGCTACAAAACATGTATAGTGTTCTTCCAAACATCTTCTAAAAGCTGTACTGTACACAGGATACAAAATTTCACCTCCCAAAAGAAGAAAACTTATGTCACTGGAAATTATACAGGAAGTTGGTGGAAAAGGGAATCCTTGTTCCTCAGTCACTGGAATAATTGCAAACAATTTATGGGGAAAAACATATTTTAATACTTTCTTTTAACATTTAGTAATTGAGTATGCACACACCAGCACGTGCATGAGCGTGTGCATGCACACACAATGTTTAAACTTAATTTACAATAAACTATGTTGTGGTATAGAGTAGGAGCACTGTCTTTCTACAACACAATTTAATTGAAAGTTATGTATGGATTTTCAGAGAATTGCCTTAAGTAATATTAGTGTCATCACTGTGATTTGAGATGCTGTAGAACATAACCCAAGATATACAGTTAACTTTGCATTAAGATTTGAAGTGAGACAAGCATTGCTTGTGATGATCATCTCTCAATTTGTAAATCACCAGAGCATAGTGACAATTTGGCCTGACTGCAATGAAGTCCTTTTCCTTTTGAGCAATAAGGAATCTACTAGCATGGGGACTACTTTTTCTCCTTCTAGTTTATTTTTAAAGTCATTTATTAATTTTCCTTTCGGTAGAAGTGATTCCAGAGTTTGCCTTTTCTTTTTTTCTTTGAGGGGAAGGGGTAACTTTTCAAGCAGTTTCCTTAGTCATTCTAGGCAGCCAGCCAATGAAATATAGACTAAACAACACAGAGGATATTAATTTTACCTCACTATACATGCACACAGCTAGTGATGCATAAAGTCTTCATTCCAGGACTGACATTAAAAGGGTTGTGCAATTGTCTGGATTCCAACGTCACAGTTTTCTGAGGGAGTTGGAGGGAGATAAGAGAACAGACCTTGGGGAACAATTTTAAAATGGCTAAATAGTGATGGCAGAGTAAAACTCATACCTACATCAATGTGGTGCAGAGCATTAATCTCCAAGTATCTTTAATGCTGACTTGGGCAGAGAAACTTCAAATATGAACCTAAAAGGAAACAAAAATGTATTTCACAGATACATTGTTTTCTGGAGGTAAAAAGAAGAGAACAAAAATTAACTTTTATTGAAATATAACATATGCACAGAAAAATTCACAAACTGTAAAACCTTGATAAATATCTACAATGTCAATGATCCTAAAAAACAACTCTGAGATCAGGAAACAAAACATTACCTATATCACAGGAGACATGCACATACCCCCATTTAGTCACCACCCTCTCTCAGGGTAATTGATATCCTGACATCTCACATTATTAGATTAGATTAGTTTTGCTCATAAATATTACATAAATGAACAACACAGTGTGTATTTTTTTGTGATTGACTTTTTCTTAATTTTACATTTTGTTTCTTAAATGTGTTGTAGTCTTTCATTTTCACGCATATATAGTACTTTCAATGTGTAAATATATTCCAGTTTATCTGTTCTAAAACTAAGGGCATTTGGAAAGACAATTTTATGTATTTTATATATCTCTGAGTTTGATTTACTAATGTTTTGTTAAGGACTTTTAAAACTACATTCCTGAGAGAGATTGGTCTGAAATTTTGGTTTCTTGTTTTAATTTGGTATGAGGATTATTCTGGCATTATAAAAATTGCTAGAAAGTGTTCTCTGTTTCTATTTTCTGGAATATTTTGTGTAAAATTGATATTATTTCTTCCTTAAATTTTTGGAACACTTAACTAGTAGAACCATTTTAGCGTTCATTTTTTGTATGGAGATTTTCAATGACAAAATCAATAAATTTAATATACATGGCAAAATAATATTAATTGATGTATTGTATGTTAATTTCATTATATTGATTAATATATAATATAATCAATAATTTTATATTAATATGATATAAATGTATTTTTAATGCAATATACATTTTCATATACATAATGTCAGTTTCTATACAAATTTTTATTTTCAAACACAAAATTTTATTGGTTTCAGAAAGTTGTGGTTTTCAAGGGATTTGTCACTTTAATCCAGATTATCAAATTTATTGACATAAAATTGTTAATATTAGCCCTTTGTTACAATTTGTGATATTGCTTTTTTCATTCTTGATGTTGGTATTTTGTGTTGTCTTTTTTTCCTTACTCATTTTTGCTAGATATTTATAAATTTTATAAATCGTTTCACTAAGTCCTTGCTGAGTTGTACAAGAAAGATTCTTGTACATTTGTGCAAAAGGATACAAACTACTCATACACGTTCAAATAAGGCAAATGTCAAGCTGTAACCAATCAGGTTATTTCTGTATGTCACTTTCTTTTTCTTCCTATAAATACTGCCTGTTCACCTTTCTGGGTGGAGCTCTCTGAACATTTACTGGCTCAGGGTGCTGCCTAATTCATGAATATTTCTTTGCTCAGGGAGACTGCTAAATTTAATTTGTCTAAAGTTTTCTTTTAACAAAGTCACAAAATAAAGCTGTCTTGAAAGCTTATATGATTGGCTGAGACTCAGTTACTTGTTATAAGAATATACTTTCAAGTAATATTGCAATTTGTTTACATATTACACTTCACTATGTACAGAGGTGGTTTTAGGCCATATTTAGTTTAATTTGATTTAATTTAACAACTTATTAAGATAATAGCATATTGACCATTACATGTTATTAATAATATTTATTTGTCTATGATATATTCATTCTCTGATATATGTTACCCACTGTACATTGCTTAAAAGAATATCACTCTTATTTTATGTTACAGCTTCTTTATAATTCAATTATAATATTTAAAGTTGTCATTATTAATTTTATTTGACCTACGAATTATTTAGAAGTGCCTTGTCTCCAGGCAGTTGAAGATGTTTCATTGGCTTATTATAGTTTATTTCTAGCTTAATTTTGTTGTGGTCAAAGAATACACTCTGAATTATTTCAATTTATTAATATTTCTTGAGGCCTTCTTTATTATCCAACACATAGTCTACGTTGGTCAAAGTTCAATGTGCAGTCAAATATTATGTGAATTCTGTCCTGTTGGCAGCAATGCTGGCTAAATATGCTAATTATGTCAAGTTTGTTCGTTATGTTCTTCAGTGTATGTGGATATAAATATACATTTGTGTGTGTATACAGACATACATATATACCTGTATATGTATGTTTGTATGTTTATGTGCGTATATGTGTGTGTGTGTGTGTGTGTGTATCACACTTAGGGTGTAGAGGCCAGGCATGCTACTAAACATCCTAAAATGAATAAAACAGTTCTCCATAATGTATATATCTTGCTGTATCAGCTATTTAGAGTGATGTATTAAAGTCTCCCTCTACGATTAAATTTTCTATATTTCTCTTTCTTGGCTTCTTATTTTGAGGTATTGCTATTTGTCATACACACTTACATATTTTTATCAGATTAACCCCTTTATCATTATTAAATTTATTTATCTAGTAATGCTTCTTGCCTTTATGTCTACCTTGTGTGGTAACTGTACAGCTAAATCAGCTCTCTTTTGGTTAGTGTTTGCATGACTAACCAAATCTATCTCTCTTTTACAGTTTTATTTTCAACTGTATTTTGTACTTTAAATTAAAGTTTGTTTCTTGTAAGAAGCCTAGAGTAGGTATTTTAAAACCATTGATTTTGGTAATCTTCGTTTTTTTAACATGTAGATTTAGTCTGTTTACATTTAATGTTATAAATAATATGTATGAATTTTTAAATTCCTCTTGTAATTTTTTCTATTTTAGCCATCTTTATTTTTTATTTCTTTCTATTAAATTAATAAAATTTTGTTTCTATTATTGTATTTTCATTATCCCATTTTTTCTTAGAACATCTTATAGTTACTACAAAGATAGCACAGAGCATTCTCATTTTCCCTACAACAATTTCCCAGTGTTATTTATATTTTCATACATATTAACTTTTTCCGTTGCTCTTCATTTCTTTCTGAATTTCCTTGTTTCTATCAAGTGTAATTTTCCTTCCACCTGATAAACTTGCTTTTACATTTATTTCAATGCAAATCTGCTGGCATCAAATTCTTGTCATGTTTTGTTGATCAAAAGTATTTTTAATTTTACTTACATTTTGGAAGAATTTTTCCCTATGTGTATAAATCTAAGTTGATGATTATTTTCTTTTAGCACTATGAAAATATCAATTCATTGTCTTCTTGCTTCTGTTCTTTCTGTTTTGGAGTCAGCTGTCAGTACTTTTGTTGCTACTTTTAAAGTAATTTGTCTTTTTTTTCCTGGTCTTTTTAAAGTTTCTCTGTTTGGTTTGGTTCTCAGTGGTATGACTATAACGTGATTAACCATTTTATATCCACTTCTGTAGCTAACTAAGCTTCCTGAATCTATGAGTTGATTTCTCTCATTGATTTTGGAAAATTATCAGTGATTAGCTTTTCAAATATTGCTTCTACATCAATCCTGTCTCTTCCCTTTTCTTTCTTTCCTTCTTTATTTAAGTGTATATATTTTCTATTCCCCTGTCTTTGATACTACTAATCCTGTCTTCTACTGAGTCCACTATGTTGGTAAGCCTATCCATTGGGCTCTTAATTTCTAGAATGTCCATTTGATATTTGTAAATTATAATTATCTGTGGATATTCTTTGTTGAAATTTTCTACATTTTAATTTAATTTGATAATCAATTTCTCTATTGTCTTAAACTTATTTATGATAGTTATTTCAAAATCTGTGCTAATTTTCATGTGTGAATCATTTGTGGATATGCATGTATATATATATATATATATATTTCTTCTTTTGGATATTCATCATGCAATCCTATCTCTTTATTTCCTTAAAAATGTTTGATTGAATACTAAAATTTATAGCATCTTTAGATGTTGTTTTCTTTCACCAGATAAGACTTGACCTCTTCTCTTCTATTAATAGGTAGATTGTGTGTATGTGTGTGAGATGAGGAGGAATCCAATTACAAACGGACCTGGGTAAAGGCTAGTTGCAGTTTTAGTGATGAGCAGTCTATTTCTGGTTAAGGCATGGCCCTACAGTGCTTTATAATTGACAACCTGAAAGGTTTTTTTCTTTTTAACACTAAGAGGTCACAGGAATTTCTACTCTGTTTTTGAGAGGCATTTGGCTGGTATCCTGATCCCATAGCTTCAATACATGACAATGTTCTAAGAGAGACCCAGGCTCTGTGTTTGATGCCATTTAATTCTACAATTCTGGCATTTCAGTTATATGAAACTTCACAAAGCTCCCCTGGTTTCTCTGTTCCTTAGTAGGACCCTTCCTGGGACAAGCTCAGATTTCTAGCCTATAGTGCATTCCAGGATCAGCAAATACTTCCAGAGAGAGCTAAAAATCATCAGTTGACTTTTAAATGGTTCTTATCCCTTTGGATCATTCTACAGATCTCTGATATCTTCAAATATATGAAATTATCAGGTGTTTCTGGTGTTTTGTGAGCATGGTAGTCTTCCACAAATTAATCATCCTCTTCAGAAGTTGAAGCTGAAAGAAGAATTTTAAAAACATTTTGTTTCATGTTTGCTTTGTGCTGACTGGTTATAGTAAGAAATTCAGGCACTTCTTAGGTAGCTTACTATCTAATGTGAACAACAGAGACTAAAACACACATGCAAGTAATTTGTGATTACAAATGGGATATGCTTTACTCAGTCACCTTTTAAAATGATAGCTCTACTTAATTCTTTACTAAGAAATTTCAAGGACTTCTTTGAATAATTATTCTAAAAGATAGTGATCTTTCAAATTGCTCAGATTGTCCTCACTTTTTAATTAAAAGTTGTTTTTAAAAAGATAACCTACTTGAGGGTATTTAAACATCTAATACAAAAGATACTCCTGGAAAAAATTACTAAATATTTTGAGAGTTGTAACAATTTATTTGGATGTTACTGATGTAGTTTTGCATGCATGCACATTTGAGCTTTTATTTATATCAAATACTTGTGAATACCAACATCACAAAGGGGTATAGTATTGCAGTGTATGGTATTTTCTCATTGACATCATAAGTAAGAATGCCATTTTCCCCCCAAACAACCTTGACTGGAGCCTTAGACGTACTTCAGTGATTTTGTTGGTTGCATAACATTTTCTTAGTATATGCAGCTTCTAGAAGTTTAGCCATTTATTTAGCATTTATTTATCACTGTGCTAGGCACTATGCCAGTTGCTGGGTATTGAAAGATAAAATCTAAATATGTGGCTTTCCTCAAAATGTTCACATTTATTGGAGTGCACACACACTTATCATATAATTGTCGGTCCTTAATGTTCTTCAAAAGAATGAATAATTGATTTATAGAGGTAAGAACATGATGCTATGATAACTTTTCAGAGAGTATCTAAGCCAGACAAGGAGAGAGGATCAGGAAGTCTTTGGAGTATCCTTGGGATGATATTTGAAAAATGATAGGGAATTGGCCAGATTGAGTAAGGACAAGAGATGGGTACAATGTCCCAAGTCAGGGAATGACATGCGGGAATGCAAGTATGTGAAAGAATGCTTTTGGGAAATGTTAAGAGGTTAAAACATGGCTATTGGGTAGGAATAAAGTGGTTGAAAGCCCAAACACTCCCCCAAGAAATTATAATTTAATCTTCAAGATACTAGAGTACCACAGAAATATTTTAAGCAGAAAGTGACATGAAGTTATATGTTTTCCAGAAAGATCAATCTATCGGTCATAAATTAAATAGAGGAGGGGACAAGATTAAAAAGTGAGAAAGGATAAAGCTTCAACTATGGTGGTGGTAGTAGGGTTTGAGAGATGGGGACAGATTGAAAATACTGAAATGTGGTCCCATATTACTATTGACATTAATGATCATGAATTGAGTACTAACACTGTCAAGCAAGATTTTATCATTGTTGCTCTGACTTCCCATATTCTACAAAACAAGGTTTATGTATACCTTGTAGAATTTCATTTTATATATATATGTGAAAATTGACAATATTGTCTCATTTTTTTAATAAATTAGAAATGTTTTCTTGCTAAGTTATCTTTTTCTTATTTAATAGCTTAAAATCAAAACATAGCAAACTTTAACATCTAGACTTTATAAATTTATAACAATATACAGTATGTCTAGACTTTAGATAGAAAGATACTTCTAGAAGGGTCTTTCTAAAACCTAGACAAATTATAACATAGCCTATGTGCTGAGGATGTGTCTAACAAAACATTTTATTTTCAATCCAATTTTTGCACCATTTTACAGTGAACTGGTAACCAATGTGTGATTTTACTCTTTTGAACATGCTTTGTAAATTTTACCTGGGAATGAGGCACTGAGTGATTCAGCTGTACTAACTGCTGAACAGAGAGATCTGGAGGACCATCTGGTGATGCACACAGAGAATTACGTTGCTGACCATACATGCAAGATGGGGCGTACAGAAAGACTGAATAGAGCTGGTGTTCATTTTAAAAGAAATAAATTGGATGTGAACATATCTTTGTTAATGCTATTGTTCTCAGTTGGTATACATTATTTCCTTATTTGTTGTTTAGACTTGGCATAAATTAAATAGAATAGCTATGTAAACACGTGACTTAACTTCCTCATCTGAGATGGTTTTTATATGAGATTAAATCAGTTTTTGCTTAGAGAGAAAGCAAAATGAAGAACGCAGACTTCACAAACAGAACGCCTAGCTAAAATTCCAACCTGACCACCAATAGCTATGTGACCCTGGGCAAGCTAACACGACCTCTCGGTACTCAGTGTCTTCATCTGTCAAATAGGGATAATAATAGTACAATATTTCATAGAGCTGTTGTATGAGTAAACAAGTTAACGTTTACAGAGTGCTTAGAATAGTGCCTGGCTCATAATTAGCGCTATATAAGTGTTTAGTAAATAAATAAAATTAAAAATGGAGGAAAAAAGAATTAATTTGGTCTCAATAAAGGCTTGTTTCTTTCCTTTCCTTTCCAAATGCTTAAAAACAACACTTAAAAAGAATTTCCTTTGGATGAACTATAGAGTATGATTTAGATCAGATAAGGATCATCGATAAAGAATACTTCTTTAAAAAATGCTTTGCAACATTTTTCCTCCAAAATCTCTTCCAGGTGTATGAATACATATAAATGTTTACGTAAGAGTGTGAATATGTGTATATAGTATATAAACGTTTACCTGCATAGATAAGTGAATATCCAAGGACTTCTGAGTCTCTCCTTTGTTACAGTGCTAGCCCTGTAATGACATTAATTTGTGATAGGCTGGGCAGTCAATACATTCTGATTTGGGCTCTTTTTATTTCCTATTCATTGACAAATCAGAACTGGAGGCTAAAAGAAGCAATAGTGCTCCTATATAGTTTCTGATCCATCTTGTTTTCATAAAAGGAATAATGTTTAGGTTAGAGTATTTGGCAACTGAGAAGTAGGTTTTTTCGAAGGCCTGTTTTTAAGGCCAAATTTGCACAGGGTGGGGCCCTGCTCTTGGCTTAGAAGCCACATTCACCACTGGCCCCTAAGCTGAAGAACACAGATGGCCAATTATGCTGTGACCAGTTGCTAGACTGTTAACAGAGTGCAAAAAGGGAAGCCCCCGTCAGAGAAGTTTCTCAGCAAATAGCCTTTAAAGTGCTGGAGGATTGGAGGTGTCAAAGGATCTCCATGCCATGGGAACCATTTTATCAGAATGCAAATCTTCTCCCGCGTTTAACTGGAGGCACTATGGTGACTATTTAATTTGGCAATAGCCAGGATGATCTTGTGTAATGAGAATGAACCACCCTGGAAAGAAAGAAAGAAAAAAACAAAAGTCATAGGCATTTTTATTGACTATTTAAGCACCCAAATACTGGTGGTTAACCCTATGACTCCAGAGCTTCCCCAAAGGCATTAGTCTAGGGTTTTCATTGTTCTCAGCTTCAGGCTGATGTGATTTGACAGTTGATGGTAAACCTTTCTATTTCAGTGCTTTTTATAACAGCCAAGGGAGGTAGAGAGAGGCTATATGGGGACAGCCTGAAAGAAAAGTATACAATGTATTTTATTTTCTTCATCTTAAGACACTGTTCCACATTTTAAATTTTCTGAAATCTAAGTGTGCAATACAAATGGCCATTACATTAAATGCAGTGTGGGTGTTTGTGTGAGTGTTTTCTGCACAATGCTATTCATTTTTTACCCTTTTTTCTTCAATTTCCTCTCCTCCAGGTCAAGGAGTTTTCCTCCTTAAATTGCCACTGGAAACTGTCCAAATCAAAGGAGAGGTGATTACAAATGATCACCCACCTGCTGAGTGCAAAGGGCCTCCCAGCGGGGCTGAGTTTACCCCATCACCATTTATTTTATTTCTCTTTCCCTCAATCCCTTCCTCTGTGGAATGGGAGCTTTGCATCCTTATTTCCTTCCTCAAGAGCACACTGTGATAATGATGAGGTTTTGTGTTGTTAGGAGGTTTTCCGGTTGCTTTATCACTTCCCTTGGAAGAAATGCTCAAACACTCGAGGATTTACTCCCATTATTTTCTGGACAGTCGAATTGCAGGCTCATCATTTGTTTCCAAAGTTTTAGAGCTCTTATTTTTTAGTAAGCACTGATAAGTTTTCTTAGCAAACAACTGCAGCAATGGCTAACTTTATTATTATTATTCCATGAGAATCTGTTAAGCATTTATTAAATGCTTTCTAAAAATACTATCACTCAATTCTACTAAGGTAATTAAGGTAATTGAGGTTAAGGTAAACTGCTCCTCCATTTGAATATTTGAAAAATATTTTGACAGTTAACTATTACTCCTTTTATTTGTCTCTCTAGTTACAAGAAGTCTGGCGGCATGGATGGTCTTTTTAGAGGTCCCTTACCTTAATTTCTGTAATTTGAGAAGGAGAAGAATTCTCTGAGTGTACCAAGATTCAGCCATTTTACTTGCTATTATGAAAGCCTAAGCATAGGTGACTGTGAGTGAAAGACTAAAATAGAGCTGATAAAAATACAACTCACAAGCTTGGACATATTGGGGTTTCTTAACTCTGTGAAGCTTAGGGCAGGGGCTTGAGGCCTTGGTGAGGACTGGGACTCTAACTGCTTTTTAAATTCTCTTTCTGGGGCTTAGGCTTTGGAAATTAGTAAGACAAGAGCTTTGATGATTTTCTTATGATTAAGAAAGAGCAATTTAGGGCTGCAATGGGGACGGCCTTTTAAATCAAGAAAAAAGGTGGCTTAGGAAGGCTAATATCAAATAAGCCCATAATAATAAAAACAGTGTAAATTTAAAAAAAACATGGTATCAGTGAACATGCAGTGAGTGTTTCTCTTATAATGCCTGGATACAATCAGTGTCCGGGTCTATTTCCTAAGTAGTGATTTTTGTGTTCATTAATGATGAATCTCGAAATTAGAGCACTGACCTGAGAGATTGTTGTACCAATTTTTGCTATGTTTTACAGTTTGCTTATTGTTACTGTTGTTGTTTTATTTGCAAGGCTACTTTGTACAGTGGACTGTGGAAACCGGCCCCAATTTGAATCCTGGGCACTTAATTAACTACTTAACCTTCAATATGGTTTGGCTTTAGTTTTCTGTCTTTGTAAATAGTAATGATAATATTTACTTCATAGTGTTGCTATGAGATTTCAATACATATATTAATGTAAAATATACCTAGCAATAAAATGCCCTTTCTTTCCCTCTCTTCCTATCTTATGGCCTTCTTAAAAATTCTCCACTTAAAATTACTTTCTAAAGAACTAAAAGACTCTATCCTTTAGTTACTTATAACATTCTTTAAAATACAGACGAGTCATTCAATATCTGAAAAGTAATTAGTGGCATGATAAATTGTTATGAATGGGTAGGTGGTAAATTAAACTTTAAGAACAACCCAAATGACAGCATTATAATCTGCAGAGAGGTTTTTTAAAAAGTAGATTCAAACAGGAGTATGCACATATATTTTAGGGCCATTGGTTATTTCTTGGTGAGAAAGATGTTAAGATATTTTAATTATTTATTGAAGCAGGGTGCGGAAACCTCCAGGTTTGAAGAGTCAAAGTTCCATTTAAGTGTTCTGGGCTGATGCATCTTTCTTTAGTTAAAGCTACTTCAATACTGCCTCCTGGTGGCAGAGAAAGGAGTTCTTTTTAAATAAAAGGGGAGGGGGAAGGGATTGGTTTAATTAAACAGCAATAATAAAGGTTGCAAAGGAGAACAAAATTCTTAGAACCAAAATGGGAGCAGTATAAAATCAGATTAATATATGGTTCCTACTCTGGGCAGGAAACCGTTAGCATCCCAATGGGTTGGATTTTGAATTAAAGATGAGCAACGGTTGTTCCTTTGGCAGATGATAGATGGAGTAAAAAGCACTCACGGATTGGTTAATTGAGAAAGATGGGGATTATTTCACTTCAGGTGTTTTTGGGAGGAGCACTTTTTTCCCCTGTAGTCATTATAGTAAACTGCTGAACACCCAGGGAATTCAGTCGATGATTAGTAAAATATCACAGTTGGAGAAGATATTAGTGTCTTTTAAGTCCAAATCTCTTATTGTATTAAATGATTAGCCCCAAATCACACAGGCAAATAGTGGCAGATCTTAGGGCTGGGAATAGTTGTTATTCATTCAGCTTTTGTTTGGTGCCAGGTACTGTATTAGATAATAGGGGTACAGTGATGAACAATTAAATATAGTCCTTACCCTAATGGAGCCAATGACCCCTTGACAACCATATTCATTTTCTTTCACTGTGCAAAGGCAACTGCAAAAGGAATGATCTACAAAACTGACATTAGCTTGTTTGGAGATATTATAAGTTTGGTCAGTGAAATTTCTGGGAATTTAGATTCTGCCCCTGCTTAATTTATAATTGTCAAGAGCAATGATGTCAAGCCCTTGTATACAATAAAAAAAGAGAAGGCTTTAACATTAAAATAATAATAGATGGATCTTGTTTTTCACATTACTGGTGTATGTCTATAGGAGTTTGGGTGTGTCAAGAATCTCTGGTCCCCACAGAGGAAAGTCTGTACTTACTCATTTTAGCCAACATGGAAAACGTTTACCTGTCACTGCTGAAAATCATTACCCCATGCAACATCGTAATCGTCTAAGTATGAAATTCATGAATTAGCTCACAACACATTTCATTATAATGATTAATGTGGTTAAATAATAGTAAAAGGACTATATCTTTTTCTAATAGCATAATGAACTCCCAATGCATTTTGATGTAGAGTCTTCAATTGTCTCAAAAATCACTGTTGATAGTTTTTACTTTCATGTTTGCCTAAGCAAAAAAAAACCACTTTATTTCTGCCTAGTTGTTGCTCCCTCCCCTACCACTTTGCCAAAGTGAAACAATATGTCCCTAAGGAAGTGCTCCCATAACTTCTTAGTTCTTATCTAATTTTCCCAGATGGTTAAGGGATAAGTCACTACCAAGCATTCATTTTACTGGCAATTTAAGGATTTATGGTTTTTACAAATGTATTATAAGGATTTAAAACACATAGACCTTTATTTTCCACTATATAAAATATTCTTGCTAAGTTATTTTGAACAAATAAATCTTTGCTTTCACATTTTTGAGGATTTATGCTGTTGGTCCAAGTTTAAATGGAATCAGTGGTATCTGTGTCTCATAGAGATATTTATTTACTTATATGTTTTTTGCACAAATCACTCTTTTATTCCCCTACTCCTAATCCAAAGCTAAAAGACATTCAAGGTCCAGACACATGGTCCTTACAAAGATGTTTTAAGAAGCAAATAAGATAACCCAGGTAAAGTGTTTAGCGCAATACTAGGCACTCATGTGCTCAATAAATGATAGCAATTCCTTTTATTATTTGATTAGATAATTGATAAATGAGCTGATAACTGGAAATCAGCAGAAGTCCAAGTAGGCAGGTGGTCATCAGGGCACACACTGTAGACGTCACAGACCCAGTCAGTAAAATTTGTACCCAAGGTAGAAAATTGTGTCCATTGTAGAGTGGATAAGATATATAGAAACCACATAATTATAAGGAAATTGTGACACTAGATGAAGATCTCAGTCATTGGAGACATTGGGAACAAAGAAGGTCACTTCAGGGCGTGATTGATAGAAAGGTAAGAGAAATACAACTCTGGAGATTGGGATCTCAAATCAAAGCCAACCAGTTGGAAGTAATCCTTGCGTTTATACTTTCCTTTATGGGGCATAGGCGCCAACACACCTCCCACGTCTTCAGCAAACCTCCCTGCTTTGTCAGGGCTCCACCAGCAGAGACTGGGGAGGAGGAACAGGATGATCAGTTGATTCAGTTCTCCAACCAAGAGTCAAAATTGGTTAGGGAAAAGAAGACTTGTTAGAGAATCCTCCAGCAAAATGGTTATATGTTCTTCTAGGAAAACTGGCCTGGGAACATCCCACAAAAAAGTTAATCCCCAAACAAGATCTAGAAATTCCTGCATCCTAGGAAACAAACAAACAAACAAACAAACCCCACAATGATTTGGAGTTCATATTTTTTGTTTGATTTACCACTCAACCTGGACAAAATATTTAACCTTTCTGAGTTGTAATTTTTCCCCCTGTACAAACAGTGCCTATCATAAATACAATGCCAGCATGGCAATTGAGAATATACACGTGAAAATATGCCATAGGCTGTAAATCCTGTAAAATGCTTGCTCATTTTTTTACCCATTTTTTCTTTCCTGCTTTGTCTTTCTTCATCCATCTTCCTCTCTTTCTCACCAAAGAACACGCACTTTTCTACTCTTAGTAGAGCGTAAGTTAGATCAGTGCTCTCTTCTCTCCTGTGAGTCTTGGCAACAATGGTGGGGAATCCCCACTGGCTTGGAACAAGAATCTACTTTACCCTAACCAGAACTCTGAATATGTCTGTGGCCATTCATGCCTGGCTGCAGTTCTCACAGGGGCATAGAATATTCTTTTGACCAGTGCCAAAGGGGAGTCAGCTGCAGAGGCAAATGGACAGGGGCCCTGGCTGAGTGACAGCAACCTAGGAGCCAGAGAGCTCAGAGCCTAAATCCATTGGCTCTTGACCTCTCATTCCTTCCTCTCAGCACAATGAAGCCAACACCTGCCACAAACCACTTCCCAGAGAGATGGAAGACCCCCGAGAAGCTCTCCTTTTTATGGGAAGTTCTCTTCTGCCTGTGGATCCCATTAAGTTACCCACCCTCTTCTAAGTTTATGATTTATTTGTATTTACTATTATGATGTTCTTTCTATTTAGAATATCTAGTACCTTCCTCTATGTAAGCTGTGTGGGGGCCTCTTCTGCCATCCCGAACCTGTGCAAATGAGAAGAGGGAGGTTATCTTATTTCAGGAGCAGGAAGCGGCCCCTCTAAACGGCGCAATGATTTCTTATGGGAAGGTAAACACACTTGTGTGATTGTTATGTATAAAATCCATCCAAAGTTGTAGAAACAAGGGGCGTTGCAGAATAACTTGAGATTATTCTCTGATGAGTAAGAGGACCATGACATCACAGAGGAGGGATCTGCATCGGTTTCATTGGAGTTTCATTAAAGTCAGAGCCTGTTGCCTAATTTCACTCTTAGGTGGAGTTAAACAGTTTGAAACTTACGTCTGTCTGGATGGCTTGCTGCTGATGGTTTGGCAAACGATAGAACACAAGGTATAACCATCAAAATAAATTTATGGAGAGATCATTAGTTGTTATTGTTGTTGTTTTAATAGTTGCTTTGGGATTCATATTTTTCCCCACTCTAATAGTGATTTTTATGATTCTGAGCTGAAAACCTTTCACTCTTCTCTGAAACACAACATATTTTTCTTTCTTTCACAGATGATTATCACAGAATTCATGTGGCTTTCCTGCACAGAGGAATTTCTATGTCAATGCCATAACTTTCTAGATTGCTCACATCTTCATCATCCTGACCTTCTGCATTTCTGTCCTTTTTGTTTCTGGCAGAAGTTTCTGAACATCCAAGCCCAAAGCAAAAATGGGCTTTTTTATCTTGCTCATTCCCTTCATCCCCCAAGGGCTGCTAGTGCAGCAGTTAGAAACACATTTTTTTTCTCCACGAGTGTCCTTTTTCTATATTCAGGAAAATGTTTTATTTTACCCCCCACCCAGATTAGATAGTTCTGAAGATCCCAGAGCAAACAGAATAGATTTCAGTATTCAACTTGTCAAAATACTTTATTTTTCAAGTGAGAAAAGAGGGCTACAAGAAATGAAATTATTTGGACAATAGTATAGTTACTATGAGCTAGTACAAAAACCCAGTGTGACTTCTGCTTGGTTAATTTGCTAACATCCTTCTCTGATTCCACTAATAATATTATAATTAATTAAGCCAAGGATTCTGTCTATTTATCTATCTATTTTCCCTGTTGGTTCTAGTATCTATCTATCTACCTACCTACCTACCTTTCTATTTATTCATCTATATTTAATAAGTAATTGGCTGATGGAATTATGGAGGCTAAGAATTCCCAAAATCTGCAGTTGGCAAGCTGCAGACCCAGGAGAGAGCCAATGATGTAAGTTCCAGTCCAAATCTGAAGGCAGGAGAAGATGGATGTCCTAACTCAAAGACATGCAGAGAAAAAGTTCTTTCTTACTTAGCCTTTTATTTTATTCAGCCCTTCAACTGACTGGAAGAGGCCCACCCACATTGGGGAGGGCAATTTGCTTTACTCAGTCTACAGATTCAAATGTTAATCTCATCCAAAAAACACCCTCACAGACATACCCAGGCTAATGTTTAATCAAATATCTGGGAGCCTTGTGGTTCAGTAAGTTGACATGTAAAATTAAACATCACAATGTTTCATTTTTGAAGACCCATTAATGTGCTTAGCTAAACAATGAGCTTACACTTTAGCTTTCAGGAAGAAGGGATCCAGGATATGATATTATTTTTCTCCTTCTTTCTGTAACTTCTGTCTTTGCGAGTAGAAAAGAGTTAGGTCAGAATTTGCTCCTCTATTGCAGAATTATGCTACAGTTTTTAGGAGGTAGTGGTGGCAAAGTAAGTTCTCCTTTGAATAGAAAGATTTATTTTGCTTATCTCCCAGTTACAATTATAAGTGAGTTTGGTTGGGTCACATCCTTTAATTTTGGGGTCCATAAGAGAAAACTGTCACTCGATTATATTTTTGGTTTTGAGAGCAGGGCCATTAATTATCACCATTATCATCTTAATTGTGAATGTTTGATGTCAAGATTTTTTTCTGAAAAAGCTCAAAACTCTTTCATGTCCATGGTGAACTGGACAGTTGATATTTCTTTCTATTCCTTTATAGTTATAATATAATTCATAGTTAATCACATCATTCAATCCCGTTGAAAATATCCCACTGATACCCCATCTGCATACCTCCTTCTGTGCCTGGCAACAGAAGCCAAGCATGAGGAAAGAATTAAAAAATCACTAGTCTTTCCCTCTGGCCCCATATAAATGATATATTTTGGCACCTAGAATTAACTCATCAAATCCAACTTAAATTGAGGACTCTTCCATCCTTTTCCATCTACACTAACATTGCTTTAGGTGAGGCTCTCATCACATCTCACCTGATTTGTCATGATGACTTCCTCTTGGTCACCATGTCCACACATTTCCTCTCCTCAGGTGATCCTGTCTAACTCTGATTTACCTCCTAAAATCCAACTATTATCAAGTCATTACTCTTCTCACACATCCTTTGCATTGGCTAATGCCTCGTGACTAAAAGTTTAGGTTTTAGCTTCACACATAAAACCCTTATGTAGAAGTGGATCCAGGTTTTAATATTGGCACCTAACCTGGTATATGGTAGAAACTCAATCAGTGTTTTGTGAGTGAGATTATCATGGTGGGACACATATCTAGGGACAGGGCTTGGCAGGGAGATAAACATGGTACTCTTGGTTGATGGGGGAACAAACTTTAAAGAAAAAGATCCTATTTGTCTATGCCATACTGTCAACATGTTTGCAATGTTTCCCTTACTTCTTTTCATCATAGTCTTACCAACATGGGGCCAACATATATCCTTTGAATTTAGATGAAGTCATGCTGGTTATCTAGAGTGGGCTTCAGAGACATGGGTTCTTCATCATCTTCCCCAAGCAATGTTACTGTCCTCAGGATTTGACTCCTTTGTTGGATTTATCTCTTACCATTTACATGTTTCCTCTGTTCTAAAAAACAATTTGAAAACAATTAGGTAATCCATTTCAATTTGAAAATTCTATTTATGTGTTTGGATCACCCAGAGATTATATTTATGTTTTTATCTTTCTTAGGCGATAAGGTACCAGACAATTCCCTTTGAATTATCTGTGGTAACATCTGCCCAACTCTGCCCTCTGCATCAGAAGGGTGAGTGTCTGTTGTCTAAGGTTGTTTTGCTGATCTCCCTCACAAGGGAGGCCCCCTTACATGCATGTCTGCATCACGGTAGGTCACCTTGCTCAGGACTGTGTTTGTGTGGCAGTGGTGGGCACAATGGGAACGGAGAACAGAGTCTCCTGGAGTCTTAGAGGATGGTCTCCTTTATAAGGTAGACAAATAGCCACCTATTCAGGTAAGTTAAAAAAAAAAAAAGAGGGGAGTAATCAGATTCTTTGAACTTTGAGATTGTAAAGGGAAACACTTCTTTGGAAGTTAGTTATGAAAACTTGGGAAGAAGGCGAACTGTTTTTTTAAGTCCATGATAAGGTAGAGGTGGGATCAAGTTATAAAGACCTGAATATAAACTTCACAGGGGCAGGGACCTTGTCTACATTGTTGATCACTGTATCTGCAGAGCCAAATATAGTGCCTGGAACACTCTACATCCTGTAGACATATGTAAAAACAAATTATTATATGAATAGATAAATTACGTAGGCTCATTTGGAGGTACTATGCATTTGAACACAAAAAGCTGTAACCTTGCAA
Source organism: Lepilemur ruficaudatus (assembly GCA_963574885.1). NCBI lineage: Eukaryota > Metazoa > Chordata > Mammalia > Primates > Lepilemuridae > Lepilemur > Lepilemur ruficaudatus. The sequence continues at coordinate 42,153 of CAUYRT010089575.1, forward strand.
ACAGCTGCCCACAGTACCTCAGGAAAGGTTTGAAATTGAGATTGGGAACCTTCTGTAAAAACCATAGTAGTCAGTTTAGGAAATTGGATCAGCAGCTGACCTTTTCTGTTTGTGTGACTCTATCCAACCATTTCTCCACCTTGACTTCATAGAATATTGAGGCTCATTAGCAGTTGTGGGCTGGTGAGATTCTATCTCTGGCTGGGTGTAAAAACCTGCTTAATCCCATCTTTGGCACTGTATGTAACCTAAGAATTTCTGGGGAATTTCAAGTAAAGCCTTAAGAGGAAGATTTTGGACTCCTTCCAGCCAAAAAGACACCTGTGTTTTTATGCTATTACATAAACAATGAAAAGAACTGGGACTAAATTTGTGTTCTGAGTTTGTGGAGCAGTTCTTACTGATTAAATAAATAAATGAATAAATGAGACCAAGTTGGTAATAAGGCATAAATCTCAAGCCATTGTCAGGTAATGGCACTGCTTTCTAGGCGTTATGTAATAGCACTCTGAATCACTCCTTCACTCAAGCAGAGATGTAACACAGATTACACAGAACCTTTATAGAGGGGCTAAAACAATTGCCACATGCTGTGAGACTCAAAGCATGGGAGAAAGAAAACTGGGTTGGGCTCAGGTCACCTGGCCTCTAGACCTTGTATGCAGCTTTGCCATGTGACCATTCTGTGATACTGGGCAAGTGACTTCACTGTCTGAGATTTTCTCCTCTTGTCTTTGAAATTCTCTGAAAACTGATGAGGACAGACTAAATAATCTTTTCCATTCAAGGCTTAAGATTCTTTTATCCCCTGAATAGGATGTTTTGTCAAAGAGCTTCTTCCATTTTGGCGCTAGGAGTATCTTTTTATAGGCTATGTTCTGGCAAATGAGAAACTGAAAGGATAGGATTAGCAGTAATAAAACCAAAATGATTTATGGGTTTTAAATAGTAGTGTTGCTCAGGGTCTTTTATTCATAAAGCAAAATCTAGTGATGAACTCAGCATTTCCATTATAAATGGAATATTTCTTGGTGTTTTTAAGTTGATTGGAACATTTTGTTTAGACTTGAATCTTGGGAAGAAGTTTTCCAGCAGTTTTTACCAAGAAAAAGTGATGCTGTGCCTTTAGGTAAGAAACCATAGGGGGGAAATAATGTAGGAAAAAACAGTGACTTTAAAATCAGATATACATCTTCACAAATCATTTAAAGGATCTTTTTCTTCTAGTCTTATCAGAGGTTAGTACTTGAGGACAAAATAAGAAAATGAAGGATCTATTGTAAGGAAACAAGGGTCTGCATGATTAGAAAAAGTCAGCCAAGGAGAAAACTATTAATATGTGTTAGTGAAGAATTTTGGTTCTGGAGAGAAATTGTCCTTCTGGATTTGAACCCCAGTTCTGCTAATTTATAGCCATGTAATAGTCAAAGGAAGAACTGAGGCAGCATTCTCTGGATTAGATGTTAAGGTTTGTATTAATACTACACACAGGAGGGAAAAAAAGACATGTACTGTCATCATTTGCCTAAATCTCTTCTCCAAAGGAATGTGTGAGTTTTACAGCTAAAATGAAAACACCATTCAGCTTTACAATCAGATGTTGGTCCAATAGATAGAGCAGAAAAGAAACACGGGCCGTAATGGGAATGGGCTCCCAAGACTCTTTGAAGTCGAATTCTAGCCTAGAAGAGGACTGGTCTAAATGTATGGCATTCTTTAGAGACTGAGACTCACGATGGGAACTAAAGGCTCTGTCAAAGTGGTCCCATTTCGATGAGGGCACAACATTTCTTTCATAGGGTTGGATGTTTATGATATGAATTTCAAAAGCTGACATAGGCAATGCATCATCTTAAAAGGAACACCCTTGACTTCCAGTTACAGAATTACAATAGACAAGAGTATTTGAGAACACTTTCTAATAAAAAAAAATCCTATAAATGATGGATAAAATATAACAAACACTCATTTAAATGCACCACTGAGCTCACGATAATGTAAAGCATGTTCTCAGGGGTTAAAAACAAAGCACAGCTAAAAGCCAGGTTGTTGGTCACATAGGAAATACTATAATTTCACTGGGGATTAGTAGGGGGGGTAACTAGCTATGATATCCAACTAGGGATGGGAGACAAAACCTTGACCTTATACCCTACTGGGAGTTGGGACAGATATCCCTTCACTTGGATTCAGAACTCATGAAGGTCAATATTCAAACTAAAAGATTTGACTAGTGGAAAAGTCTACTCACCAGCATAGGTTGATACTGAGAAAACTCTCTCTATACAATAAAGGAAAATCTCTCTCTATACAGAGCTTTATACAGTATAGGAAGAAAACCATTTCCACTGAGAATTTATACTATAGACTTATTCCTCATGTAAGTCTTGGAATCAAATCCATGCTATTAATAATTTTGTTTCAGAAGTCTCCAAGCTAATAAATTGATACAGGGTGATCTTAAGCTACTGATGACTCCTGAGCTTTTGATATTAGAAACATTTCTTTCTACCAGAATTCATTACTGAATCAAATGTAGAAGCACTGTAGAAAGACTTGGATTTATCTCATTCTGCAGAAGGTGTCCACATATTAAACCCCAAGACCAATGAGCTCACAATCTAGAATTTCAAAACACAGTAAGAAACAGCCAACCATGAGAGAGTCAGCAGACACACGATTAGCTCCCTCCCTTCCACTCCCAATTCCCACTGGTAGAAAAACTCAGGTAAAGAATTACTGACTAGAGATTATGAAATCTTTGCATTTAAATAAAATATACATAAAAAGGGAAATAAAAGAAGAAAACTCTAAAAAAAGAACAAATCCAAACCAGTGAGATCTAAAAATAGAGTCAAATGGGGTTTCTAGAAGAAAAAAATGTTATTGCCATAAATATTCAATTATTGGTGTGACAGATATAAAACTCTTCCCCCACCTCTTTCTATTCTTTCCTTCTTCCTAATGAGAATCCTAGGGAATGTGCCCAGTTGTAAAAACAAACAAAACAAACAAAAACGTTCTGTCTCCCATATAGGTATGGTCATGTGACCATGTTTTGGCTAGTGAGATATAAGCAGAGATTTTTGGCTGACTTTCTAGAAACTATGACTTTGACTAGGAGCCAAATACTAAAATTTCTATGACTGCATAAAACTTCCATATCAGCTCTAGAATGAACACTTCTGGATATCTTTTCTATGAGAGAAACAATAAGCCTATATTACTGGACCACTGTTTTCTGAGTTCTCTATTATAGTCAACTGAACCTAATTATAACTAATGATAGGTAAATTAAGCAGTAGAATAGACAATGCTAAAGAGAGAATTAGTAAGATAATAGATAGAAATAAGGACATTTTCCAGGGAGCATCAAAGAAAGAAAATGAGATGGAAAATATAAAAGTGAGGGTTAAAACAGTGAAGGATAGAATAGAGAAAGTTGTATATGTGAGCACATGTGTGTGCACGCACGCACGCACGTGCTCACGTGTATGTTACTGAAGAAGAGCACAGAGAGGGGAGAAGGGGCATGGTGAAGATGTGGGGAGGAAAAGAAATGTTTTAAGAGATGATAGCTGAGTTTTCAGAAAGTCCTCAGCTTTACAAAGCATGTCTCAAGTCTATAAATATAAATAAATCCTCAACTAGATTTTTTTTGCTAAAAGTATAGAATACCTAACACAAAGATTTTAAAAGTAATGAAAAAGAAAGAACAGAATATTTTCAAGGGAACAAAAGTAGGGCTGAGAAGAGAATTCTCAGTAAGAATAGAAGCCAGAAGAAAATGCAGAAATGAAAAATTATGTTCAAGATGTTGATCAAAAGAAAACAACCTAGGATTCCATAACCAGTGGAAACACCATTTAAATTTGAGGGAAAAATACAGACACTTTCAGCTCTACAAAGTCAAAGAACATCTCTAACACACCCTGAAAGAACTACCACAGGAAGTACTTCAGAAAGAAAAAACTAAACCCAGAGAGATGCAATGATAGAAGGAATAGTGAGCAAAAAGACATTCATAAACATACACATTAATCTAAATAAGAAACAACTGTGCAAAGTAAAAAGTATTAATGACTAATTGTAGGATGTAAAAATTCAAAATATAACTAATTGGCTAACAGTAGTGCAGGAGATGAAAGACTGATCAGAGTTAAGGAATATACATATGCTTTAACATTAGACTTTGCTAAGTAAAATTCCAGGAGACACTCTAAGGCATTAGAAATAAAAAGATAAATATGTGGAGTTAATTTGTGGGTAAATTTAAATAAACGTTGACTTTTAAAACAATAATATGTATGACCTGGGGGACCTAAAATGTATGCAGAAATAAAATATATGACAAAATGGCATATAAGAGTGGGAATGGGAATGAAGTTGGCAAATTCATTTAAAATATTCTCTGCTCTTCATTTGTCTGAGAGGTGGTAAAAGTACTAGACTATAATAAAGTACTAGACTATAATGAAGTAGACTATAATAAAAATGCATTTCCATTTCACAGGTAACATCAAAAGATTACTACTTATATAAATAACTAATAAGCTAATGGAGGGAAAATACATAATTAAAGATACAATCTTAGTGGAAATATGGAACTCCTAAACCAGAGACAAAAGACATTGTCTCCAAGAGAACAAAAGTATAACTGAAAGTAAAATTCTCAGTAAGAATAAAAGCAAAAAGACTATTACTTCAAGCACTTTTTTAAAAATTCAAGAAAAAGGGGGAAAAGAGGAACAGAGAACAAATGAGACAAACAAAAAATTGATTTAAAAACCAGTATCACCAATTATATGAAATAAAAATGCACTAAATATTTATTTTATAAATCAAAGACAATAAAACTGGATTTTAAAATCATGTTTAATTCTGCTTATGAGAGACGCACCTTAAAAATCAGAACCCAGAAAGGTTGAAAGTAAAAGGATAAAAAACGTATCATGCAAAAAGTAGCCAAAATAAAGTTAGGATAGCTATATTCATATTAACAAACTAGGCTTTAAATCACGAGCTACTATTGGAGATAAAGAGAGATATTTCATAATTATAAAGTGGTCACTTGAACAGGAAGACATAATAATTCCAAATTTTTAGAACCCAACTTTTTATGCACCTAATGATATAGACCCAAAGCCTATGAAAAAGATGATAGAACTAAAAGTTAGACAAATAAATAATCATTACTGGCAATTTTTTTTTAAATTTCAGCATATTATGGGAGTACAAATGTTAAGGTTATGTATATTGCCCTTGCCCCCCTCCCCCATGAAGTCAGAGCTTCAAGCGTGTCCATCCTTCAGATGGTGCACATCGCACTCATTATGTTTGTATATACCCATCCCCTCCTCCCCCTCCCGTCTGCCCGACACCTGATAAATGTTGCTCTTATATGTGCACTTAAGTGTTGATCAGTGAAACCAGTTTGCTGGTGAGTACATGTGATGTTTGTTTATCCATTCTTGGGATACTTCACTTTATTACTGGCAATTTTAATCTTTCATTAACTAACCAAAAAAGACAACATTAAGAATTTAGAAGATCTGAACATCAAGATTTAGAAACTTAAGCAATTGACATATGCTGAATCATATAGAGGTGACACCCATTACCTTTGCCATATTCTATTGGTCTGAAGCCAACATTCAAGAAGAGGGGATTAGACAAAGTCATGAGTTCTGGGGGCTCACCTTATGGTGTGTCTCCCGCTGTCATTCTTGGACATTTGGTAGCTATTTATAGATTGCCTAGTATATCAGATACTGTGTTAGAGTTAGGACTACTGAGATAAATAAGCTGTAGTTGTCTACGCTCAAGGAACTCTTAGTCTAGTGGGAAATAAAACTCATAAACATTCAATAAACAATACATATGTGCAATGTCAAAGATATAATATGAACAAGAAACATGAAGGGGTGGCACCTACCCCATCCTAGTGCTGTGGTGTTGAAAGTCAGGAATACTGCATGGATAAAGTCAAGCCTAAGCTGATCCTGGAAGGATAACTTCTAATTATCTAGGTGGTGAGAGTGGGAAAAGACATCCCAAATAAAAGGCACAACTTAAGTGATCTTCCCCCCATGTGTATGCATGAAAGACAAAAGTAAAGTGCTTTAAAAAAAAAAATCAGAGACTTAAGAGAAAGGGGTATGAAAGGGCCTTGCACACCTCTTTGAAAGGGCTCATCACCTTGCTTGTCAGTCACCATCTTTCTCTGACTTTTTTTTTTTTTTGCCTTTCCAATTAGACTGTGAGATCCCTGTGGATAGAGACCATGGCTTATGCATTTTACAACACCCTTGACCACCTCTCCCACCCTTCATCGCAGTGATTTCTCTAGCACCCAGCCCTGTGTCTGGCAAATATTTGTGGACTGAATCAATGAGGCAGTCGAGATCTCTGTTTCCCGGGAGTGGCTGTTTGTGGCCTGGGACTGCTGGCCTCTTTCCAACCAGGCAACCACCTGCCACCCCACCCGGACACTGAGTGTGCTGCTGTGTGGCCTCTTGCAGCAGCTGTGCTCACCCCACCTCAGCTGCATCTGCGTCACTGGGTGGATAAAGGGATCCCCATGTACCATGCGCACATGGCCTTGTTTGTGAGTAGTAGGGCCCCAGGGGGGGAAACTGACCAGCCAGCACTGCTCTTCAAGTTTCACGTTGTGCTTTGTAGGAGGGTGGAGTGTGTGGCGGAGGGGAAGGGTCTGGGTGGGGGAGTTGGGTTGGCAGTGGGTTGACTTGCCTGCACGTTGCTGTGCGCCCTGCATCATTCTCCAGCCAACAAGGGTGGGGGCCTAGGCTGTTCCTTTCAGTGCAGCCAGGTCATGGAGATATTGGGGAAACACCCCCTGTCCCTGCCAAGTGGGCAGTGTTTAGGCTAGGGCCTGGCTGGGAAAGCCTGCTGAGTCACTTGGGACTGAAGTAGGCAAGGGGGGGTACACAAAACCCCCAAGCCCCAAACAAAACAAAACAAACGCATCTCCTGTCTGCAAACCTTGAGCCACAAATCTGCACTTATAAGCATAAGTGTTTGCGTTCCACACTCAGATGTAGCTTCTTCTGTGAGTAACAGGCATTGCCATGCCACTCTGAGATCCAGGTCAGGAGGGCAGCCAGATTCAGCAGGCCTGGAGTAGATCTGGAAAAACAAAAACAAAAACAAAAGCCAGCTGCCTTGTCCCACAATATTTCTCAGCTCTCTGCACTCTGGCACATTTCGAATTCTATTATACTTGTGTCACTTCTCCCTCCCCCAAAACCTCCTAGATCTCAGTCCTAGGATTTGCCTGTTATTTTAAAAATTCTGTTTTAAAAAACATAATAGTTATTTAATTATGTTATTAAAATAAAAACCAGAGCAGATAGATTCAAGGCTAAAATAAAATAAGGTTTCATGGAAAATGTTTTCTCTGCAGTTGAGAAGAATGTAAGTTGAACACAATATGTTGCCCGGGGTTTAACTTCAGGTTGTAGTAAAAAAAAAAAAAAGTATGGAAGCATCACAGCAGTGGGTAGAGATAGCAGCACTTCTCTGCGCTCTTCCCTACAGTGATCTCATCTGAGATAGCAGGCATGGACCAGGGGATCTCTAAGTTTCTTACCAGTCTAAAAGTCTAAACTGTGAAGATGATCCTGATTGCTGAGAGTATTTGTAGTGCTGTATCCTTAAAAGCTTTTCTGAGACTTAGCAGCATGCTGAGTTAGTGGAGTAATCTGGCCAGCCTCCACTCTGATTCCAAAAGGGAAATCTCCAAGTTAAAGGATAGGAGTGCTGGTTGAGTTCGGGAAAGCAGAAGAGACACAGGATGTAGGTGTCTGAAGTCTTGGAAGAGGCAGTGAGCGTCAAGAGTGAGGCTCAGATATCTGGGTTCTGTTTCATGGGCTGTATCATTAACTCTGGGGACTTGCTCTCCAGAGGTTTGATTTAGTGATGTTGTGAGAAGATCAGTTAACACTGAATGTCCATGTTGCAGATGACTATAATGAGGCCACAGACTGATTATGACAAGTTTTACTCTTGGCAGGGCACACTGCTTCTCAAGGACAAATGGACATTGGCACTGTTACAGCATGCAGGGGAGAGAGAATATATTGAAGCAGGTGCTGGGGAGAACTGGCTGCCTATACCCTGGCCCTTGGGAACTGATGGAATGGGGTTTGCTATCCTACCCTTAACACCATCTCAGAATGTCAAACAATCCAGCAACAGGTGAGACTGGAGTTGCTTCAGTACAAAGTTACATGCTGGGATTCTGAGACTCACTGGACATGATTCTTGCCTTCCAGTCATTTTAAATTATATTCAGCAAATAAGTCTTTTGCACGTGGAAATCTGCCACATCAAAAGGCATGGTTGCTTGATCATAAGCTCAAAATTGTAGACCTGTGTTCAAGTTCCTGCTCTGGTACATCTACCTCTGTATTATTATGCCTATAGAGCTGCTGGGTATGGTTGTACAAGGTGTTCACTGCCCAGAGGTTTCAGGAAGTGAGTGGCATCTGAGATCTGCCTCCTACTTTGCTATTTAAGCTAGTACCTTGGCACAAGATCTGCTTCCACTTGGAAGAAGAGGTTTATTTTTCTTATTAGCACAGAGATATCAGTCTCTTGCTAAACTATAGACTGGTTAGCATATAAACAAGATAAATTTATTTCTTATACTTCTGGAGGCTGGGAAGCCCAAGTTCAAAAGGGCCAGTAGATTCAGTGACTGGTGAAGGCCAATTTCTTGGTTCATGGATGGCACCTTCCCACTGTGTCCTCACCTGGAGGAAGGGGCTAGCTAGTTCTCTGGGGTCTCTTTTATAAGGGCATTAATCCCATTCATGATGGCTCTGACATCATGAGCTAATCACCTCTCAAAGACCCTACCTTGTAAAACCATCACATTGATGATTAGATTTCAACAGATACATTTAACTATAGGGGGACACAAACATTCATATCATAACATTTTGCCCACGGACCTCCAAATTCATGTCCTTACATGCAAAATGCATTCATTCTATCCCAATAGTCCTAAAGGTTTTAAATCATCCTGGTATCAACCATCCAAAATCTTATCTAAATCAAATATGAATGAGACTTAAAGTATGATTCATCCTGAGGCAAATTACTCTCTAGCTGTGAACCCATAAAATCAAAGTTATGTGCTTCCAAAATACAATGGTGGTAGTTGCATTGGTGGTTCAGTGGTAGAATTCTCTCCTGCCAAAATACAATGGTGGGAGAGGCATAGGATAAATATTCCTATGCCAAATGGGAGAAATAGAAAAGAAGAAAGGAGTAACAAGTCTTGAGTAAGTTCAGAACTCAACATGACAAACATTAAATCTTAAGTCTCAAGAATAACCTTGAACTTAATGTTCTGCCCTCCAAACACACAGGGGCAGGGGCTGGGGACCCAATCCTCTGGGTGACCTCAATGCCATGGCTTTCTGGGCATAGCCCATACCACGTCTCCGTTGAGTGGAGTTGTGTGCCTGTGGCTTTCCTAGGCTGGAATCTCATGATGGTAACTTCGCTGGTTTGAGGTGGTGGGGACAGCTCCACCCTCACGACTCCACTGGGCAAGGGAGCCCTCTGTTTGGGTTATATCCCAAGACCCAAAGGGTTGCTTCAAACTTCAAAAGCTATGTGGGGGTAGCTATACCCTCATGGCTTGAGTACTCTGTGAGCTGGCAGAGATGGTGTCATGCAGACACTGCCAAGGTTAACCATGGCCACCTTATCACATACCACAGAAGGGCCCAATGGAGACCCTCAAAGTCATCCATGAGGGTTGGAATCAACTTCTTTCAAACTTCTATTAACCTTGATATTTTGACCTCCTCCTATGAACCATGAATGTTCCTAAAGGCATCTAGAATGGCGAATTCTTTCCAGAAAGTTTTCAATTTACTTTGCCCAGATCCATCATAGGAATCACTCTATCTATGGCAACTATAGCCTTATGAAATGTATTTCTTAAATAAGATTTAAAAATTGAAATTACTCTTTGATCCATGGAACACAGAAAGGATGTTGTATTAGCAGGCATGAAAACAACATTCATCTCCTTGTACATCTTCAGCAGAGTTCTTGGGTGAACTAGGTGCATTCCCAATGAGCAGTAATATTTTGAAAGAAATCTTTTTGTTTCAGTAGTGCTAGATCTCAAGAGTGGGTTTAAAATGTTCACTAAACCATGTTGTCAACAGATGTGCTGTCATCCAGGCTTTGTTGTTTGTTTTATAGGGCACAGGCAGAATAGATTTAGCATCATGCTTAAGGGCTCTAGAATTTTCAGAATGGTAAATGAGCATTGGCACCAACTAATGTCACCAGCTGCATTAGCCCCTAACAAGAGAGTCAGCCTGACCTTTGAAGCTTTGAATCCAGGCATTGACTTCTCCTCTCTAGCTGGGAAAGTCCCAAATGGTATCTTCTTCCAATATTAGTCTGTTGTGTTTACACTGAAAATCTGTTGTTTACTGTAGCCACCTTCACCAATTATCTTAGCTAGATCTTCTGGATAACTTGCTGTAGCTTCTGTATCAACACTTGGTACTTTAACTTGCACTTTTATGTTATAAAGATGGCTTCATTCCTTAAACTTCATGCACCGGCCTCTGCTAGCTTCCAACTTTTCTTCTGCAGCTTCCTCACATCTCTCAGCCTTCATTGAATTGAAGAGAGAGCTTTGCTCTGGATTAGTCTTAAGAGACTGTTGTGGCTGGTTTGATCTTCTATCCAGAGCACTCAAACTTTCTTCGTATCAGCCATAAGGCTGTTTGCTTTCTTATCATTTGTGTGTTCACTGGAGTAGCATATTCAATTTCCTTCAAGAACTTTTCCTTTGTGTTCACAACTTTGCTAACTTTTTGGGGCAAGAGGCCCAGCTTTTGGCCTATCATGGCTCTCAATATGTCTTCCTTACTGAGCTTAATTCCTTCTAGCTTTTGATTTAAAGTGTGAGAAGTGTGACTCTTCCTTTCACTTGAACACTTTGTAGGGCTATTAATTGGCCTAATTTCAATATTGTTGTGTCTCAGGGAAGAGGGAGGCCCAAGCAGAGGGAGAGAGATGGGTAACAGCCAGTCAGTGGGGCAATCAGAACCCACATGTTTATTAAGTTTGCTGTCTTATATAGGCATGGTTTGTGGTATTCCCAAATACAGGGGTAATATTAATGATCACTGTTCACAAATAACCATAACAGACATAATAATAATGACAAATTTTGAAATATTGCAAGAGTTACCAAAATATGACACAAACACATGAAGTGAACACATGCTGTTGGAAAAATGGTGCCAATGGATTTGCTTGATGCAGGGTTGTTACAAACCCTCAATTTATAAAAAATGCAATATCTTCAAAGCAAAATAAAAAAAGGGCAATAAAATGAGGTATGCCCACATATCTGCTGTAGAAAAAGTTGTTTATTTTTTAAAAATAGTTATGTAACTAAAAAGCTCTTATAAGCTTTAATTTCTGCCCACTAGCTAGAGAAATACTCTGCTTCCAAATTCAACATTTTGCTTTTTGAAAAGCAGAACACTATTTACAACTTTAAATTACCAATAATGTCACTTTCAAGATTAACAATAACAACAAAAATTTAGGAGTCCCAGCTCATCCCAAATAGATCATGTAATATAAATCAAATCTGTTCACAGCCCATCAAATGTTTCTAATAACAATAATAAGAAACTACAAATAATAATTCCAATTGATTACATTCATATATATTTCGGACATGATGAAGGAAATGATTCTGGCTACAGCAAAGAGGCTTTGTTCTGAAAATGGTAACACAGCTGTCATCATCGGTCATTAAATGACCATAAGAAAAGGAGCCTTGGACTCTCATGTGAGTGAGAAACAAAGTTCTACCTTGTTTGAATCACTGAGTTTTAGGAACTCTTCTGGTAATAGCAGCTACTGTTACCCTAACTAATGTAGACATTAAGGAAAGTTCCTTGAACATAGAAACAGCTGAATAATTGCTAGCTGTATTATTACCATTGTTATTACTAGTTGTAGTTACCCTCACAATACCTTGGCTTTTAGATGAGAATTGTGGTTGATGATACAGTGAGTACTAGAAAACTATGTGCAATACATGTCAGGAATTAATTTCTAATGAGTGAAACAAGGAGGCTCTATGGAGGAGATGACGAATATTCTCCTAGTTGTTATTTCAATTACTGATTTGAAATCTGTGTTATTTTTGGTAATTACATTTTTCCCTCTGTTTTGCAAACTTTATGATAAGGGGAAGCTGAAAATAGAAAATGTCCTTAAAAGTAGAGGGATTTAGAATAAAACATATATGGGAAGGGAAGCTAGTCCAGCACATAAATCCTCACAGATGAAGGATTCCATAAATCTTTATTCTAAGGGAATGGGAGAAAAAACATTAGCTTGGGCTTCTCAAACCATGTGGCAAGTATTGACACTTTAGAAAGCACAGGATTTCTAGGGGGTCATTTCAGGAAAAGAGGTGAGCAGTTCTGATTGTTGTATGTCTGCGTTGGGGCCAGAATATGGAAGAAGGGTTCTGTGCTCCATTTCAAAAATATGGATTCCTTCTGTCCATCCTTCAGTGTGGCACTTTCTCATATCCTATCAGCTTTCCTTATTATTCTATCTAAAATGGTCTAGGCTAAAACTGCTTAGACTCAGAAAAAGGTAGAAAATAAGCAACTGGAAACCCTCCAAAAGGAAGAATTTTGATCATGGCCTTGGAGGGCTGGGCTGTCTTCGTCTGTTTTTTCTTTCCCCTACGATGACACTACCTTGTATGGTTCTAACAAGCCCTAGATGTACGGGAAAACCTGCATCTCATTTCTGCTGAAATATGTTTTCAATTTAGGACTTGAGTTTCCAGATTGACTTGTGAACATCTAAAAGACTCAATGTCATCGTGACATTATGTTCCCCAAAGGCCAGTTGGCCGTCAGCGAAGAAATGGGCAGTGATTAGCTGGCTGTCAGTGGTCAAAGGTGCTGATGTGACTGCTGAAACCAACCTGTGGGAAAACAAGGGAAAAAAGAGGGAAAAACAGAGGGTGTTTTGGGGGAGGGGAGGTGGCACAAGGGAAATTCATCAGCTAAAGGATTTGTTAGAAAATAAAATATGAGGAGAGACTAAGAAAAGCTGGAAATATTACAGATAATTTAAAATGTGTTTGAGAGTTAACTTTCAATAGAAAAAGAGTTTAAGAAACGCATTTTCAAACCAAGGGGCAGGAACCAGAACAAAAGGAAAGAGTATTCTACATTTGAAGAAATTAGATTCACAAAAGGTCCAGGGTCTGTGATATAATTGTTTTTTTAAAAATCATGATAATAATAGCAATGAAAAGAAAATAGTAATTCCAACAACTACAACTTCCATCTGTGAAGATTTTTCTTTTTACATGCCAGTAACATTGCTGGCATTTTACGTAGGTCATCTCATTTAATCATTTGTGTGAGTAGTAACAGTCCTGTTTTACAGGAGAAAACAATAAAAATCAATAGGTTTAAAAAGTTGTAACTTTCCTTTCCTTTCCCTGCATTCTCTCTTTCCTAAAAGAATGGTTTGATGAAGATGCATTTATCTTCATTTATCTTGATGAAGATGTATTTGAAAGTGAAAAAGGAATCGCAAAAGTATAGCCCATGTGACATGGAAAAGAAAGTAGGGTGCTATCTCATTCATTTATTTGTCAATGATGAAGATGTTGTTAATGGGGTTTGTTTAGTTTATTAGTTTATGTGTATGAATTCTGTCTGCCCCTTCCCGTACTAGCCCCAGGAACCACTTCATTTCTTTCCATTCTTCTCTGACCCCTGATCTAGCTGTCCTTGGAGCAGTCATTCCCATTACCTTCAGGGAGATACTCTGACTGCATCTGTCTAAGTCATTGTATTTTAGGGACAATTGCACCCCAAATTCCACCTTTCACATGATTAAGAATCATGAGAGAAGGGGTTCCCTTAGGATACATTTCTGTGCTGTTTATGGGAGAGCGGCTTAGAGGGCAGACAGTTCCTTTCCAGTGTTTGGCTTGAGAGCTCACTGTGAGAAAAGGCAGAACCATTTGCTCAGCAGAGCTTTCTGTTCACTATTTTGAGTATTCTGGACCACGGGATTTTTCTTATCATAAAGATACATTTGCTATTAAAAATCGTAAAGGAACTACTCTCTAAAAAATTAGGAAGTTACAAACTTTATTGTGGGTACTGTCACAATTTTCTTTTAAGTCCCTTTTCCTTCTTTCTAACCCTCAATCCTATACTTTCTCATTGTGATCTAAGATTATTTATGAATGAGCTGAAGTGGGAAATTAGGTCAAGTGGGCAGAAAATTTGAATCCAAGATCAAGTAGATCTGGAATGATATACCAAACACTGCTTCTTAGTAGCTGCATGACTTTAGTTTTACTGTCTCTGAGTTTTAAGTTTCTTAAAATGAAATTTAGAATGTGGAAAATAAAGACTATCTTCCATATTCCTCTCATAGATCATGTGAGATAGACCATGAACAGCCTTAGCTTTTTCACAAATAGCAATTTCTCAACAAATAGTTTACATTTTTGAAAAAGCCTTTAAAAATCAAAGAATATAGGTATAATGATAGACCAGTATTCTGTGAGGAGTGTATTTGTGAAATTTCTCAGCCAGAGCAAATTCTCGCTTTCCCTGTGCCCCATGGTACTTTCTTCAAGTCAGTAGCAAGCATTTACCATGTTAGCTGTTAGCACGTGTGGCCCCTACTAGATAATGAATTTATTGAAAGTTGGGATTATGTCTCTTTTATTCTTTTATATTATTCTATATTTTATATTATTTTATTGTTTTATTATATATTATTTTATATTATTCTATATTATTAGATGTCTAATGCTTGTTGGCTTGTTGGCTGTGTGTTAATTTGCTTAGTGCTTCAGACTCTTGCCATCCCTTATAGAAGCCAATCTTTTGTCCAGGTCTAGGGCTAACTTGGCTATTTAAGACTTGTAATGAATACATTCATCTAAAATATTCCAGCCTTCTTTCTTTATGGAGTATTTTTTTTAATAAAAAATGACCAACACCTGCCCTAGATTGTACAAGATGCCTGACACCTGTGTGTGAGATGCAGCTGCTAGAACAGTGCTTCAATCACCTGAAACTTATTATATTCTGATTATTAACAAACTAATTTTTTTCCAAAAGAACTCATTAGAATAAGAAAATGAGTGACAGAAAGACAAATGCTTTTATTGCTTTTAATTAAAACTTTGAGCTATTACACTTCAATAAAGAAAAAAAAAAACTTTGAGTTCAGGTTTCAGGGTGCCCTTCACCCTTCGGCAGGAGAAAAATAACAAGCTCAACCTCTAAAGCAGATGAAATTGGTTGAGTCAATTCTCAGCTTGTTCCATTTGAGATGATTACTGTGTGGAGTGATAAATGCCACTCAATTCCATATTTTACTGTCTGAGATTTTAGCTGCAGTGAATTCTACTTTCTGCATCTCATATCTGCTTATAGAATCTAACTTGAAAAACAAAATCCTGCCAGTTGACCAACGAGCTCATTTCCTCTATATTGCTATCTTAGCTTTCTAAATTATGTGTGTGTGTGTGCGTGCATATCCATCAAGTTTTGATTGTTAGGACTTTCTAAAAAAGTCTTTAAATTAAACTTTCTGAACAGAAAATACAATATGAGAACTAAATTATGATAAACAAATTTTCTAACCATAAACTTGTCCTGCAATCTGTTTGTTATGAAGAAATCTCCATGCATTTTCCTCATTTTTTCCTTATCTGGAAACAACTGAGTATTTAATGTAACAGGTAATTCTTTGTGCTTAGTCACATCACACAAACTTTATATTAAGAAGGGGCATTAGTATATACTTCTAAAAAACTGTCTGTTTCAAAATATAATTGTAGTCCTTGCTTTTCAAGATCTTGAAGAAGACATGTTGGGATATGGGGTCTGGCTGCATTGGGTGGGTGTGAGGAGATATTTAATCTACAAGAGCATGATTTTTCAAAAGGCTCCTTCCACTTCTTTTCTCTTCATTCCCTACACAAGACAAGCTCTACTAAATTGAGAAAACATTCTGTTTTTTCAAAGTTAATAAAATCCACTCCATTCTTTTTGCTTTGGTGCTGTCTCTGGATGACCAAGTTTTGTAAATGTTGTTGGATATTCGGCTCCCTTCTGAGGAAGTTCTTCAGTAGTTGGAGGTTAATGGTATCAAACATCAGGCTGCCTGGTTTATTGTAAGGGTGTTGGGTTAAGATCAAGATATCAGATAAGAGTGGAATTGCTCTGGCTGGGAAAGGAAATGGCCTCAGACACAGCACAGCAATTCCTAGAAGGGAGCAGAGAGAGGGAGATCCACCGAACACATGAGAGGCTGTAGTTTGGTTTTTGTCTAAAATCATTAGATAGTCAAAATACCTTCATTTCATACTAAAAGAGCCATATTTTGAGTTATGTGTAAAAATAAGGAGGACTTGCCTTCAGATTTGCCCTGTCAACGTTAGCAGCAAATCAGATGACTAGAAGGGAATTGTGAAGCAAAACAAATGAGTTTCCAGTTCCCTGAATTTAAACCCAGACTCCCTGGATTTGGAGGTCAAAGCTCACCACTCAAAGTGACACCTCATATTTTATTTAAGTACTTTGCTTCTGAAGAGTTGAAAGCACCTGACAGACAGTAACTATTTTGAGAAATGAAAGAAGACACAGATACCATCAAATGATGAGCTACATTCAAAGATCCGAGTCCCTTCGTCCATCTGGTTTAATAATGTGGATTTGATTTTCACATGATTTTTTCCTATGTACACCGTCAAGGCAATATACTACTTTAGCCAGTCACCTGAATTATAGGAAGATGGCATTATCTACTTGGGATGCTTTTTTTCCACGAGGGACTTCAGAGTTTCCTTGGTGTGGCCACAAAGTCGCTATGCATGAGACTGTGTGCTCTGCTAATTTTATGTCCTAATCTTTTTCTATTTCTCTCATTTTTCTAATTATTTGTTTCTCATTTTCACGGATCAAAAACTGTCTTAATAATGTCCAACAATCAATTTAGGAGAAAATGTTCAGAAGAACGTGGAAAATAATTAAAATGTGGTGGGGAAGTGAAGGAGCATGTTTATGGTGACACTGTAGCTCAACGTCTTCATTTTACTGATGAGGAAATTAAAATCCAGACAATGCCAAGTTCTTCATTACCGGAAGAAAAAAAAACATACTTTTGTTTATGGCGAAACTTTCTTTTGAAACTTTTGAAACTCCAACCTTAGAGGGAGTTCTGATTAGGGCAGTAGCTAGCCTGGGAATGTCTGCTGCTTGGATCTGTGGCTACGTAATCTGTGGCTGCATGGTCTTGAGCAACTATGCCCTTTGAGGCTTGGGTTCTTCCTTCGAAAACAGAGAATAATCTGTTAAATGATGGCAATGTCTTCCAGCTCTGAATGACTAGAGTTGCCTGGTATTAATATTTCTCCCTTGGATACGGTGACTGTGCTTTGTTCTGAATTAGCTATGACCTCAAAGCCTATAGCTTATACAGAATCGGTGAGTCATGCCTGGGTCACTTTTTATACATCAAACCGTGTTGCCACATTGGCTGCATTTCTAAGATGCCAGGTGCTCTTTTGGCAAACAAAGGAAGACCAGAGAAAACTAGTTGCTTCTGGCAGCTCTACTGTTCTCTGGAATGCTAGGGAAGATCACTACAAGCCTCTGTGTCTAACCATCCTTTCGGAAACAATGGGGATCCATTTCCTTCATGAAGCTTTACCCAACTCCCAAAACTACTTCTAACCGTTTAAAACTCTTACCATGTTGCATATTGGAAATCGACTCTTATATCACTTATCTTCCTACTTCCTCAATGACTCAGTGAAGCTTGTACAGGCAGGAACTGTTCATATACCCATCTTTTGCATCAGTCGATGTCTGTCATGTTGTTGGACATAAAAGGGGATGCGTAAGAAATACTTTAAATTCTTCTCTGCTTCAAAAGTTGTGGTTACAAGGAAACACCCCTCCCTCATTTTTATCTTTTTATTCACCTTCTCCCCACCCACTGTGATAATGGTTGCTTGAGTATGACAGATACTGGAATAACTTTACATAGGCTTATTCATATACCTTGCATTCTAATTTTCATAATTACACTGTGAGGTAAGTGTTATCATCTTCAATTTTCAAATGAAGAAATGAAGACCCAAAGAGATCGAACAACTTGCCTGGGGTCACATAGGCAGTGTCAGAGAAGACATTTAAGACAGGATGCAGGGCTCTATACTGAGACACTTTCCCTATTCCTCGTGTCTCCTGGTTCTCCTAAGACAATGTTACAATGCTGCATTATACAAATTCTTCCACACTTACATTAAAAATGCTGAGATAAGGCCCAGGTGTAGACTGCACACAATTATAAAATAGATGTTTATCTTGGCTACTACAGTTTTACTTATGGGGATTTATCCCCTTACAGGTCCCCTTTCTCTGAAAACACTCAAGATTTCTTGTCCTCACACCCTCAGCTTCCTCCCCTACCCCTCCTATCCTGCTTACTCAGAGCCTTTGACCTTATTCACACTGAAGTGTAAATGACTATTATGGCTTAATGTATTTCTTCTTCCATAGACACTTGGAATTCCCACGTGGCAAATATTATGTGAAAGAGATGATTTTTGACTGGTTGACGTTCAGACGTATGCCA
Organism: Lepilemur ruficaudatus; assembly: GCA_963574885.1. Classification (NCBI taxonomy): domain Eukaryota; kingdom Metazoa; phylum Chordata; class Mammalia; order Primates; family Lepilemuridae; genus Lepilemur; species Lepilemur ruficaudatus. Next base: position 60,879 of record CAUYRT010089575.1, read on the forward strand.
GAGAATGTGAGAGTGTCAAAGCATACTCCCTGACAGTTATTTTCCCTCACAAAGAGCCACAAGATAAGAGTAAATATTTGGGAGGAGGACATTGTTCCCTAGGCAGATTTCTAAAATCATATCCCAGTTTTCCAGGTCTCAGGATCATTCTGCCACAGCAGTAGTCTTTGTGAAATATTGTACAGTAATAAAATCTACAGGTTGAGAATAAACCAGGCTAGGGTCCCAAAGTGAGTATAATCCAAAGTCCAGATGCTCTCCTCAGAGCAACTCTATAGTAACAGCGAAACAAACAGGTGCAGGACAGGTGCAGTGGGATGAAAAAGCCTCAACTAGGGATTTCTACATAGGTGTCAAAAAATACAAATAGAAATAACAGCTTATACAATGTCAATCTTTTATATTTTTTCTGATTAAATCTTTTTACTTGAGACTAAAAGTAATCTATCAATATTTTTTGACTGAGAATTGTACCCAACTCCAGAAAATCCTTTCTTTCTGTTCATTTTCTACTTGATTACTCAACTTAGATTATTTTCCCCCATTTATCCTACTCCGCCAAATTTATCTGCTTTGTATAATTTCATTGCCTCCATAGCGTCTACTCCACCTGTTGTGTACTCTGTAGCTGCCATGAGGTTAGGACAGGATTAGCCAACCTACTTTTACCTTTAGGGTTAGGTCCTGCTTGACATGACCTTAATCTTGTCCTCCCTTCCTCACAACAATTGGCTCAAAGATGAGTGTGTAACCCAGACATATTTCAGTGACCATCTAGGCTTAGGATCTAAGTTCAGTCCAATCAGAGTGAAACTCTTGACTTTTGTTTGTTGGTTGATAGAGGAGAATCAACATCTCTTTCTGGACAATGTGCAGATGTAAGACCTAAGATGGCTGTGGCCATTTTGCTGTCATGAAAAATGCCAATCAGGGGAATATATCTGCTCAGACATAGGAAAGAAAGCAAAGAAGAAGGAATTGCAGAGCAGTGGCACTGGAGTCTTGATCAAACCACATCTGCAGCTACAAACGGTCTTTTCATATTAAAAACAATTAATCCTCTTTATTGCTTAAATCTATTGAGTCAGATTTTTCTACTTCTTGTTACATAAAGCACACTAAATGATAAGCCAAATATTATAGTATATTGGTGCTTTCACCTCTAGGCACATATACATTCCTTTTTTTTCCTTAATAGTATTTTGACATTGAGATGTAGCTTATATACAGTAAAATGCACTGATTTTGAGTATACATTTAGACAATGTATATATACTCAGGTAAATAACATTTTAATTATGATTGCAGTAAATTGAATGTTTAAAGCAAGTTCTTTCCGTCCCTGTATATTACAGCTTATTTCTTAAAAAGGTAGAATCTATTTTTTTCCACTACTCATCTCTAGGCTTGATTATATGGTTTGCTCTGAGAATGTGATAGCAGAAAATACTGCACAAGGAAATATTTGAAAATTGCCTTTTGCATTGGAACCTGGTGCTCTTGGACTGATGAGATCAACAAGTGAATGAGGCTGAGCTAGCTTGCCTGAGTGTGAGAAGCCACACAGAGGAGAACCAAGGTATTCCCCTCAGAGCCCACCAACAGCCAGACATGTGAGAAAGGCCACTGTAGATCTTCCAGCTTCTAGATGACCACAAATGTAGGAGAGAGATACACAAGGTCAGCTGGGCTTGTGCAGAGGAGAAAAACTACCCAGCTGACCAACAAAATTATTTGCTAAATAAAGTGAATGTTGCTTTAAGTGCTGAGGTTTTGCAATGGTTTGTTACACGACAAAAACAAACTGACAGAAAAATATAAAACATTTCTTTCTCCTCCTCCTTGCCCATTCAGTAAGTTTTCACTCTAGCCTAAGGCTCTACCATTCTTCTAATTTCTATAGTTTATTCCTGCCTGCTCTTAAGCTTCATAAATAAAATCATAGATATGCTTCTTTATTTCTGACTTCTCTTGTTGAAGAGAACGTTTTTGTGTGTATCAGTGGTATGTTCCATTCATCGCTGAGAAATGCTTTATTGTGTGGCTATATGACAATTTGTGAATCCATTCTCCTTGATGAACTTTTGGATTTTTCCAGTTTGGGACAAATGTAAATATAGCCCCTCTGAGCGTTTTTGTTAAAATCTCCTTGCAGTCATCTGTTTTCTTTTTTTACAGTTAAATACTGAGAATAGAAATGTCAGGTTATAGAGTAGATGTATTATATTTAACCAGAAAATGCCAAACACTTTTTCAAACTGGTTGAACCATTTTGCATTATCACTAATAATATGTGAGGGTTTCGATTACTGAAATACCTGTCAACACTTGAAATTGTCTGACTTTATAATTGTAGCTACTCTAGTGGCTATGTAGTGATATTGCATTATGGCTTTAATTTGCATTTCTCTGAAAAATAATAACAATTAACATTTTTCGTGTGTTCAACGAATCATTTGTGTATGTTTTTGATGAAGTGTCAGTTAAAATCTTTGGTCCAATTTTTATTTGCATAAATTGTCAATTGTCTTTTTAAAAATAATTAAGAAATCGGCTGGGCACGGTGGTTCACACCTATAATCCCAGCACTTGGGGAGGCTAAGGCAAGAGGATCACTTGAGGTCAGGAGATGAAGACCACCCTGGGCAACATAGTGAGACCCAATCTCTTAAAAAAAGAAAAATTAACCCGTTGTGATGGTGTGCACCTATAGTCCCAGCTACTTGGGAGGCTAAGGTAGGA
>CAUYRT010089576.1:0-16347 GCA_963574885.1 Lepilemur ruficaudatus
TACTCACTATTAAATTGGAACTAACCAATCAGCACTCATGTGCACAAATTGAAGTAAAACTCAAGCTAAATCAAACAGGTTGGAGGAGGAAGGAGGACGATGGGTGAAATCATATATAAAGAGTACAATGTACCTGGGAGATGGGCACACTTATAATTGTGTCTCAAGCAGCACAAAAGCAATCCATGTAACCAAAACATTTTTAACCCCATTATATTCTGAAATAAAAATTAGAAAATAAGAAAAAAATTTGTAAGAAACTTAGTAGATGACAATAAATACTTGGAAGCTTGAAACAGTGATTGTCATTTCTATTGTTTGAAACTAAACTCTGAGTGAAACAGACAGCATTTTATATTTATCAAATTTATATTGCCTTTGCCAACACTGATTTCTTTCAAAGATACTAAGTTTTGAAATTAAACAAAGATAGAGAAAAATTACCTATTTAATTATAATTTAAAATAAGAATTAAATATGGTAACTCTTGGCAACAATCTAGTAGAGAACTGCAATACACAATAGATTTCATAAAATATATTTTAAACTCAGGCAAATCTTTTTAAATAATTCTCTACTCCACATACAATGCAAGGTGTCAGGATTCTACCATGTTGGTTACATTTCACTTTTTCCTCCCTTAATCTCAACAATTACAGAAGAGAACAATATACTGAAGGTCATTCACATAAAAGTAACCCAGTAAATATTCTTAGATTTATACTATATTTTATAAAAGTATATTTATATTTTATAAAAGTAAAAAGGTAAAAAATGACAATTATTTTATTAATATGATGAAACAGTGAGACAAACTACAAAACTTGAGTATTCCAGTCCTCATCTCATGACTATACTAAATCCATACATTTACCTATTCTATTTTCTTTATCTTTAATGTGAGTTGATTAAAATACAGACTTTTCCCCTTTAAGTGTTATGAAGAATAATTAACAGAAAGGACTCTCTGAAGATTAATGATGTGGCCTAGGTTCCCAGCTAAACAAGTTATGTAAACACTGCACAGAATGAAGGTATATAAATCTATCATACATATTTTATACTGGACCACACAACCATCTGGGAGGATGCAGAAGATTTATTGCCCAAGAGCTGCTATTGTATATAGTTCTCTCAGTCTTTTTCACATCTCAGTGAAAGTTTTTTTAACCATAGTTTCTCATTCATTATCATTAATAAATTTCTAAGCTATGACTTAAGTTATTAATTTCTAAGCCATGACTTTAGCCATTTATTAAATTATTCACTCAAGTTGAGGGCAATATTTTTATTACTTTGAAATATATCATAATAAAAATCTATATAAGAGCTCTAAACACTAAATGTTTTACTCGTGTTCTTTCAATATTACGCTCAATTTTCCTTCTTACATATTATCCTTAGTGTTTTCATGGAGTCAGAATTGACAAATAAATTTGTAAATATTAGACAATGAACGTTCTTGATAAAATTGTACTTTACCTTGCCTTATGATTTTACTTTATATAAATGGTTCAAAAAAATGTTGCTATGAATTACTATTAAAAGCAACTCTTTTGTTATATTTTATACTATATTTTTCTCATTTTCCAAAGAATATATTTGCCAAGAAAATTAGAAATATTTAATATATACCTTTTACTCACTCATTGCTTTTATTGCAATAGAACCTAAATGTTGACAGAGATTGATTTAAGGTAAATCTAGGAACTGATATTTAGCAGGAAGAGATGACTGCTAATTGCACTGAAAAATAAATGCAATTACGGATTTTTCTCTGGTTTATAAGTGCTGCAATTTTCTTATTTTGGTGTCTCTTTATAATTTGGACTTACCATTCTCAAAAGTCTCCACCATGAACCATGAGTAAAGAAGACTGAAAGAATGTTTAATAAGTTTAAAGATTTTTTTAAAATTTTATTAAAACATAAAACCATTTTTACATTTATAAATGAATGTATCTGCACCCACCATATCTTGTATTTCATTATTTATTTGCTGTAAGACCACCAAAAAAATGAAAACTCCTGTCTCCAAAAATCATAAAGAAAAGATAGTCAATGTTTTATGACAAAAATTATGCAGGCTGTGTCTTGGGAAAAAGATTATGATCCATGATTTGAGAGAGAAAAACAAGTATATGAAGGTCTTTTAGATCTGAATTATTGATGCATAAATTGGAAGATATACCTTCATATGTCACATGAGGACTGAAACAGTTACTTTATTCCAAATAGGAATAGACTTTGTGGAACAAAGATGAATACAAGATAATTCCTAATTTCAAGAAATTTATTATCTGATAATTCATATATTCATGTCTTACAGTAGGATAAATAGTTAAGTATCATAAGAGATATATATTAATTCATAGAGAACTACACATTTGAGTATGATTTTATTTTTCTGTTCATGTGAGGGAAATCAGGGAAAACTTTTGCTAAACTTTAAATGACCTTGAAAAATGAATAAGATTTTGGGACAGAAAAGACACTGCAGGTGGAAGAATCAGCATGAATATAGAGACAAGAAATTGTCTAGAAAGAAATTTGGTCACAAATGTCTGATACAGCAGCAACCTGAATAATAAATGTGTCTATTCATTTATTATGAAATAAAATGTGCATTGTATCTTATTTTCTGAATTAAATTCAAGAATTCAAAAATTACAAAAGGCATACCATGAAATGCAAGTCTCTTTCCCTTATATCTCAAGTCAGAGAATGTCACAAGGTTCTTATATAGCTTTTCACATTTTTGTATGTGTATACAAGTATATACAGTATTAATTCCTGCTTTGATTTTTATGCAAAGTAATGTAAGACATACTATTTTCCATTTTGATTTTAAACATAATATCCCTCTGGGATTGTTCCTTATCAGTTACATTCTCCTAAAATCTATGAAAATGAAAGTTGTGTTGACTAGTTTAAGCAAAGTAATAAGAATTACAGTCTGATTACAAGGGTCAGCAGAATGCATTGCTGGCCAGAAACTAGAGGCATCACGTGTAGACAACTGTAAAGTAGTGGTGGTGAAAGGAAGAGGCGAAATGAGATAATTGTTTAAAGAGCTATTTTAGAAGACAACAAATTATAGTGGAATAAACTCAGCTTTGGTGGTATGAAGGCTTCTATATAATTCCAAACTCTTACACTTATCAAGTCTATAACATTGGGAGGAAAATTACCTTTCTTGAGCTTTAGTTGCCATATTTGTACAATGGAGAATAATAATAACTAATTCATAAGATCTTTGTAATATTTAAATGAACATTTAGTTCCTGGCCCATGATATTTATTTTTATGCCATTTTATGATTATTTAGCAATTATCCATCATTTTACAACAAAAGCCTATGATCATCCATGTTATTAATGTCTTTTATTTGTATAGGTGCTATACTTGTGCTTAGTTTTTATTATTGTTTTACGTACTTAATATTTTGAGCTCTCTGAAGTAGAATCACAGCAATTGGCGGTTTTATTACTGTAATGCTACCTGCTTAAATAAGCAAACCCTAAAATATAAGAGGCATCGCATAATAGTTTATTTTTTATGTACGACTTAGCCTAATACAGGTGTTCTCAGTTAGTGGTTATATCTCTCCTACATAGTGACTCTGAAACTCTGTTTCCTAAAAGCATTTTTCGCCCCAGTCCTCAAGGACTTTAGAGACCTCTGCTTCCAGACAGTGAAAACAGAACTTTTGGAAAAGCACCATCCATTCCTTAAATGGTCTAATAAAAAAAAGGTTACTCATTATTTCTTTTCATACTTCACATGGCTACAAATGGATATGAGAAGGGTAAGAAAATCTTGCCCTGGCAAGGTAGTTTCCTTTCAATGACAACTCTATATTCTGGAAGGTGAACAAATTTTGTTTGGTAGCTGGCTGTTTCAGCCATATTAGTCCAGTATGTGTCTTTCACAAATGAAGAAACTTAAGACCCAGAAACTGTTGATTCAACAGTGATATTTATTTGTTTTCTTATGGTGTTTTCTTGATCTAGTGGTATTTTGTAATACATTGGGTAGAATTTCAATTAAACTGTGGACAGTGTGAAAGGAGAAAATGTTAGATTATTATACTTGGCCACTAAAGTTGCCAATATATTTACACCTAATTATAAGATATAGAGTTTCATTTTCCTGTTTAAAATAATTATGTAGTATTACAGAATTATCATAAAATACAGCATTGTTAAGAAGATCTATGATTTTGGTGCCCGGTCTTCATTTAGGAATTTAGCACCCTGGTTGCATACATCATGATAATGGAAAAGCATTATTTTGTTTTATGCTCTCTGCAAAATAAACAGTAGAAAAATGGGAACTGCCTGTGCAGCATAGGCCACAGTATAACTGTGCAGAATATGATCTAAATGGAGGATGCTAAAAATTTTGAAAGCTGTATTTGCAAAACTTGTTCCAAATTTCCCCATTAATCAGCACAAATATTTTTCTAAGTATACATTTCAAGGCCTTTGTGCATTTACACTCAATTATTGAGGCAATAGGAAAATTGTGCTCTACTGTTTATAAAATATTGCTAAGCTATTCAAAGAAGACTCTGTGAAGACATTTTAATATAGAAAAAAATCTCTTAACGCAGATGTATCAATTCTTGGGTATCTCATCACTTATCTACCAGGTTCTTAACTAAGAAGATGAAATTGTTTTCAAATCCTAATTGAATAAAGAAAGAAGGAGTATTGAATTATATAAACAGAAAGACTTATTTATTCTACCACCAACTGAACACCTATTATGGTCCAGGCAATGTTCTGGTCACTAGAGATCCAGCAGGGAACAAAACACACGAGTTTCCCACTTCCCCATTTTTCCTTTTCTTTATAAACCTGGAATTGTTTCTTCAAGCAACAAACTAAAAAATACATATATTTAGGAAACTGTTTTTGAAGAGTGAATTTTCTGAGGCTGTCTACTTTGAGCATCAAAACTTTGACAATGTAAAGAGTAAAAATACAGGTGGACAACATTAATTAGTATAGCCAGCAATTCTGGCAGAGGACTCTACCAACTAGTTAAGAGTCAACTCTGCCGGTACAGAGGCAGAACCAGCAGAGGGCGATGAAGCAGGCTTGTGAGAGGGGCTCTCCGAAAATTTGCTTGAACAGGACTGTGCTTCCAAGCACTAGCACTGAGAAATGCTGACTGTGGACTTTTAAAAGACTGTAGGACTCATAAAGCTTTCAGTTATGAGGATTTTACCGGTTATAATATGTAACATTATATAATAGAATATATAATTTTTAACTTATTTTCTTTGAAGGAATTAATCTTCCAATATGTTGTGGGCACAGTATTTAGAAGTTAATGACAGTGGGTGCTGGGTTTCTGATAGAGAATTTAAAGATATATGTTTACATCTCTATAAAGTAAACTTGACTGCTTGGGTCATGCGTTACAAAACTTGGGGCATGATGAAGAATTATTGGAAAATTTGAAAAGAAATAATTTTTAACAAAAACAGATTTAAGTGAGAGTTTCTTAAAGTTTAAAGTAACATCAAGGGCTCGGTGTATTTTTAGTAATTGGAAGACTGGTTGATTGAAAGATAATATATTTCTACGAAATTCATGGTAAGTATAAAAAAATCTAACTGGGTCTTGGCTTATTGTTTGTACATATAATTGAAAAATCTTTTATAAGTCAGAAGTTCATAAACCTTTTTCATTTATATATTTAGCTATTGCTTCTACATTCCATTGCATCGCTCACTGGTAAACTGTAAGTTTATGTGCCTGTGAGGATAAGAAACACAAGTTACATTTAGTTATATTCTGATAAGATATATATGTGTATATTGACAATATCCCTTAGTTTGATTTATAGGTCTATTTTAACAAGAACTTCAAAGATTATATTGTGGTTTTTATTTTCCCATGTCAACATCAGCATTCTGCATCATGTGAAAACATTACTAAGGAAACAAAAAGGGAAATATGGTAAAGTTAATATCTGAGGCAATTTAGTTGATAGTTTATTCCTTTTCTATTTAAAGTGTGCCCCACAAATTAGCAGCATCTGCATCACCAGGAAGCATATGGAATTAGAATCTGCATTTCAACAAGATCCCCAGGTGATTGCATGGCCATTAAAATTTGAGAACCCCCTCCCATCTTGCCTATGCAACATCCTTCTTTCTGCTTCCTCTTTGCTAACAAAACCTATATTTTGTTCACATTTTCAGTGGTCATGTTAATTATAATCTCTTCTCAGTCCCAGGGGACAAAGGTTAATTAGACTAAACGAAGCATGATAATTTAATTTCCTTTGCCTCGACTGTTTAAGCAGGGGCACATGATGCAACCCTACACAAGGTGCCATAGGGAATATTTTGAAGGCTTAAAAAATAATGTTGTTACTCTTAAAAAGGTACACAAAAGAAGAGCTTGGCTCCTATTTTGCTCTCAATATTTTCTTTCTGCAAGCAATACTTAGATGGCCACAGCCTTCTTGAGACTGTAAGAAGATAAGGGAATAGCAGAGAAACTGAGCTACAGTCTTTGAGACCTAGGTTCTTTCATCCGGCCCAGGAAACCCCTCTGCTGCCAGCGTTCTTGTTAAATGAGATAATGAACCCTTTCTTGACCTCTTTAAGTTGGCCTCTCTGTTACTTACCCTAACAGATATATCAACTTATAATAGTCATTGGGATCAAATAGCTAGATCAGCCCATTATTTGCCTTTAAATCACCACTTCCTAAACAGAGGGATAACTTGCGTGGTTTTGTGTTAGTGAATAACAGAGGGATGTTGCCAAAGGAATGCCAACCTCTACATCAGATTCAGTTGCTGGATTATAATTAGAACAAAGGTATAGTCACATTTCTATATGGGGACTTTCCTGCTGTTTACAGATTAAATTAATTAGTTTTCTATATTCTGTTCTAGCAAACTGGAAAAAAGAAAGGGCAAAACAGTAGCCAATTTTGGATCATATTAGTTTTGATTGAACCAATGTTTTCAGTTTTTAGTGACTTCCTTTAATAGCTCATAACATAATGATCTTCACATTTGACTTCTTATAAAAACCATTCTGGGGAAGCTTAATTTAGGATTAAAATTAGGGCTTTATTTTTCTGTCTATCATAAGCTGCTAAAAAGGGGTTTTTGTTAAATATATTTTGTTTTGTTTATCTTGAGACAGGTCTCACTCTTACCAAGGCTGGAGTGCAGTGGCACAATCATAGCTCACTGTATCAATCTGGGCTCAAGTGATCCTCCTACTGAGTTTCTGGGACTACAGGTACACATCATCATGCATAGCTATTTTTTTTTTTAATTTTTGTAGAGACAAGTTCTCACTATGTTGCCTAGGCTGGTCTCAAACCCCTAGTCTCAGGCGATCCTCCTGCCTTAGCCTCCCAAAGTGCTAGGATTACAAACAGTCATGAGCCATTGCACCCAGCCAGAATTTACATTTATATTAATATCTTATCTCTTTGGTTAGAATAATTATTATTTATAAAAGCGTGGCAGATGATATTTTCCAAAATTTGCCATAGGATTATTTCTGGCTTCAAATGGCATTTTAGAACCTTGTCAATTCTTTCCAAGAGGTACAGTTTGTTTCCTTTTCCCTTGAACCTGAATGTACTTTTGAATATTTTAATGAATAAGCTATAAGAGAAGCGATGCTCTGTGACTTCTGAGGCCAGGTCATTTGAAGGACATGGCTTCTACACTTGATCTTAGCCAAAAGGCTGAGAAGCAATAGAAGGACGCGGCTTCTGTTTGACCCTCTCCTTTCTAGAGTATGTTTGCCCTAGAACCTTGCCACTTACTATAGGAAGCCCAGGGTACGTGGAAAGGACACATGTAGGTTTTATTCAGTAGCCAGCATTAACCACCAAAAAAAAATGGGTGTGTGAGACTTCACCGGATTCCAGTCCTCAGCTTTCAAGTCCTCTGGCTGAAGCCCCAAACATCTTGGTGTCCTATATCCTATGGAATGTGCTTTAGCTGAATTCTCAACCCACAGAATCTGCAAATGTAAAAAATGGATGCTATATGCCCTTAAATTTTGGGATTCCAGAAATGAATTAAATGTACTCACTCGAATCTTAAAAATATTTTTTATTACATGTATATGTTAATCTAAGACTTGGCTTATAATGAATTGATTGATCAGTAGAAACTAGGCTTAATGTCAGAGACAATCAGATTTGAATTCTGGATCATGTGAGTCCTGTTCAAATTACTGCAACTTTCTGAGATATAATTTCCTTATTTTAAAAATAGAGGTAACTATTCCTATTTCAAAGTTGTGATGAGATTATGGAAAAATATGAAACCTCTAACCCAGTGCCTAGCACATGGGAAATAATTAATAAAAGATAAATTGGCTGCTATAACATTTTGGATGACCAATAGAATAATAGTAATTATTAACATTTACTGGAGTGCTTATGTACCAGGTAAGAGGTTTGGTACCTGTCATATGTTGTCTCAAGTAATAATTAATCTATTTAATTCATTATATTGTTTGTCCACATTTGATCTATGTCTCAGAGACTCATACTTTTTTTAAACAAAAGCCTGCACATATTTAATGTATACAATTTGATTTGTTTGAGCATACACATACACCTATGAAAACATCACCACTGGTTGGGCATGATGGCTCATGCCTGTAATCCCAGAACTTTGGGAGGCTAAGGAAGAAGAATCACCTTGAAGCCAGGAGTTCAAAACCAGCCTGGTCAACATAGTGAAACCCCATCTATACAAAAAAATTAAAGTAGCTGGGCATGGTGATGCATTACTATAGTTCCAGTTCCAGTGAGCCACTGCAATCTAGCCTAGACGACAGATGGACACTCAGTCTTTAAAAAAAACAAACCAAAACCATAACCTCCAGATAATGAACATATCTTTCAGCTCCAAAAATTTGCTCCTGTCTCCCTTTCTGCTTTTTGTGCTAAGAAGACTTAAACTGGTATATACACACTTCACAAGTTTCTAAGTATGTAACAAATACAGTATTGTTAATTATAGGCACCATGTTGCACAGAAGGTCTCTAGAGCTCATTCATCTTGCAAAACTGAAACTTTATACACATTGAACAAACCACCCCACTCATTTCTCTGCTTCTTTTGACTATTTCAGACTTGCCATGTAAGTGGTATCATGCAGTATTTGTCCTTTTGTGACTGACGTATTTCATTAAGCATAATGTCCTCCAGGTTCATCCATGTTGTTGCATATGGTAGGATTTCCTTCCTTTTTAAGGCTGAATAATGTCCCATTGCATGCTTATACCACATTTATTAATCTATTTATCTGTCAATGGTCATTTAGGTTGTCTTAATATCTTGACTATTGTGAATAATGCTATAATGAACATAGGAATGCAGATATCCTTTTGAGATCCTGATTTCAATTCTTTTGGATATATACTCAGGAGCAGGAATGCTAGATCATATGGTAGTTATATTTTTAATTTTTTGAGGAACTTTCATACTGTTGTGCATAGTCACTGCACTGTTTTATATTCCCACCAACAGTGTACAAGCCTTCAAAATTCTCCACATCTTTACCAATACTTTTTATTTTTTATAATAGCCATCATAACATATGTGAGGTAATACTACATTATGGTTTTGATTTGCAAATATTTCTCTGATGATTAGTGATATTAATCATCTTTTTATATACCTGTTGGCCATTTGCATAACTTCTTTATAGTATCTATTTAAGTGCTTTGCCTTTTATTAAATCAGGATTTTTTGTTTGTTTGTTTTACTGTTGAGTTGTAGGAGTTTCTTTTATATTTTAGATATTAATTCATTATCAAATACACAATTTGCGAATATTTTCTTCCATTTCATAGGTTTCCTTTTCACTCGGTTGATCGTTTCCTTTGCTGTGCAAAAGCTTTTATTTTGTTGTAGTCTCACTTATCTAATTTTGCTTTTGTTGGCCATGTTTTGTTGTCATATTCAAGAAATCACTGCCTAGACCAACGGAAACTTTTTTTCTATGTTTTCTTCAATGAGTTTTACATTTTCAGGTCTTATATTTAAGTCTTTAATGTATTTTGAGTTGATTTTTGGTATGGCATAACATAAAGGTCCAGTTTTATTATTTTGCTTGTGGATATTCAAGATTTCTCAACACCATTTGTTGGTCCTATCCTTTTCCCATTGTGCATTCCTAGCATCCTTATGGAAGATCAGTTGACTGTGTATGTGTGGTTTATTTCTGGGCTTCCTATTGTGTTTCATTGGTCTATGTGTCTGTTTTTCTGCCAGCAACATACTATTTTAATTACTACAGCTTTGTAATATATTTTAAAGTCAAGAAGTGTCATTACTCCAATTTTGTTCTTCTTCTTCAATATTGCTTTGCCTATCTGGGAACTTTTGTGGTTCCATGTGAACTTCAGGATTCTTTATTTCTACTTTTGTAAAAGTGCAATTGAGGTTTTGATGGGAATATCATTGAATCTATAAATCACTTTGGTTACTAGGGACATTTTGACAATTATCTTCCAATCCATGAATACTGGATAGCTTTCCATTTATTTGTGTCTTCCTTAATATCATTAATCAATGTTGTATAGGTGTCAGTGTACATAAGACCCATCTGATTAATCCATTTCCAAGTAAGCATGTCTTCTTTCCAAATACTGTGTCAGCTATTATTAATAGACATCAAAATTAAGATGATAATCTTTAAATATAAATGAAAGATCAAGATATAGAATACTAACAGAAAATCTCAAATTTCTGTATAAATCTTTTTTAAGAGACAAGGAATTCTAGTTTAAAGAGTAATTCTAAGTTTCTAGTAACATTCAAGGCTAAGTACTACTAAATAATAGAATTTATATAACTTCAATATTATACAATCAATGCCTATCCTATGCAGAAAAAAAGATATCACATAACTTATAAATGTTCAGGTTTAAAATATTTAACAAAAAACCCCACAATTGCTTGAGTTTCAGTGTGCTATGTATATTAATGTGGGATTTATTGATAAAGCCTCAAAATATTACATGAATGATCCATTATTCCTTGATTTCACATGTAAAAGCATAGGCTGAGTTACTAATTATATGTGCACATTCATTTTCCATAAAAAAATGTTAAACCATCTGGAGTAACTTTATAAACACAAGCCAATATTTGGGCTGTTATTCTCATTACTACAAGCCTTTCAATGAAATTCTCTCCATACAAGCAGGGAGCCAAGAAAGAAATTAGTGGCCATTCAAGGACATAGCTCAAAAACAATTCAATTCTATTAGTGTATGTGTAGCTTTTCTTTAAGCTGTGATAATTTTCCCCAAAATGTTGTTTGTCCAAGAGCAACATCTATTCAAACCATAAAATGGAGGAAAAATAAACCTCCATGGTTCATTTAAATCATCTTCTTAATGTCAGAGAATTTTTAGCTGAAGAAAGACATTGCCTTTATTGCTAGCTTATGTTGAATGAATAATTTAGAATGAAAGCAGTTGCAGCATAACGATAAAATTACATAAATCAAAGGGTAGCTGCTTAAGCCAAATATCTGCAGAAAAAAAATCATATTCCCTACTCTTCTGTTTACTTAGATGGTTATTTTGTTTGTGCAGATGTTCCAAAAACTATCATTACATATGTTTCTTTGTGATATTTATAACCTACTTGAAATGCTTGCTCCAAGAAAATTTTCTTCTCTATTCAACACATCTTTTAGCCTGATTTCGTTCTTGTTGTCCAGCAGAATATACACATTAATGACACGCAAAGTTCAAGGTCATTTGAGACAAGAGTAGGGGAGATGAAAAGAAGGAAGGAAACTACTTACTAGATGCCTGTTGTATTCTAGTTACGGTAGCAGGTGTTTTAATATTTTATTTTTTCTCACAATGGCTTTCTGAGTTATAATAATTATTCTGCTTTATTGGGTAAAATTACATTAATATAATTATTGTTTAAGGTCACACAACTACATAGTAGTGGACTCACATTTGAGCAGTCTGTTTGACCCAAACCTCCTGCTCTTTCCAAATGTTCAGAGCATTCTGAACATTTTAAGTCATTATTAAAGCAAAAGTGGCTTTAAGACAAAATATTTTTTAAAAACTATACATTAAAAAGATTTTAGATGCAGATAATAACAGGATGGCCAGTACTTGGATGACATAAGTAAAGGTTATTGCAAAAGTCTTAACTTTTGGAGGTACCTTTCAACAACATGATTTTTTCCCCCTTGTTAAGGCAGAGTCATTTTAATACAAGGGACTTACTTGCAAAAGAAATCTTAGTCTGGAGCTCACTGCTTGGAAATGGGCATCTCCTCTGATTAGATTCATGCTAAAATCCACCACATGTCAAATCGACTTAAGAATAAAAAGTCATATCTGCACAATTGCCTGAATAGCTTATTGATTCAGACTTTTTTTTAAATAGTGAGTTCAGCAAAATCGGAAGGGCAACAAAACCAATCATTTCAGCCAAAATGGTTCATTCCACAGCTGCATGCAGTCACAAATAGAAGAGAGGGCTATCTCCATCAACATAAGGCTGCATATTGTCACAGCCTGGGTGCATTACCTATTTCCTTACCGAGGAAGAAATCAATGCTGCCACACTTTGCCCAGCATTGCTTGAAATCCTCATAGAGGATTTATTCTAGAGAAGGCCAATTTTGATGTATAATTTTTTTAATATTCTAATTGCTTATATATAAATTATTATAGTATTTCTAGGTAAAATAATCCTAAATAATAAAAACATTATGATAGCCAGTATTGAGTTTTAAAATATATCAGGTCCTATGCTGTCATTTTCTCTCCATGAGTCTGTAACAAGGCAAATAATTTCATGAAATTATCAAAGCTTTCACATAAAAGAGGGTACCACAAATTCTCTTGGAAATTATTTCTATTATATATTTATTCAACTTCGGCTGCTCCAAGTAAGATGGTTTTTTTTTTTTATCTACCTAGCAAACAGAGTCTTCAGCTGGCATTGAAATCCTTCATTCCTTGTCTTCCTACTTCAAATCTTTGACCCTAAAGTTATCATTAAAAGAGTTCTATAACCTCATTTACATGCCAATATACACTTGGTTTGCTACAAATTAAAAATAAGAACATTTATTGGGATTGGAAAATCACTGTATCTCTTATGTAACAAGCAAAATCCTGACATAAGCTATTTTTATAGTTTGAGTACAGAGATTGTTGTGTAGAGGACAATATATATTAGAGACAGTTATTTAGTACATTAAGCATCTAGGTGTCAAGGAGAAAGTTAGAAAGTAATGGAATATGCAGAGAGTAATGGAATATTAAATTGTTATATGTAGAACATTAAATTGTAGCTAAATAGAACCAGATGTGATCATTAATACAGCTTCAAAAAATCTCAAGTAGTTATTGACAAGAGGGTTAATATTTAGCAAAAGAATGAAATGACTTCCTAGTAGCTAATATACAATCTTTTTCAAACATCTGTTGTTAAAAATGGGTAAACAATAGATAGCCTATTAGTCCAGTTCTAAATTTTCAGATTTTCACCTTTCAGATTAGTTATCCCTTTAATTGAACTATATTTTATATTACATGAAATGTATTTACATTTGCTGCATCAAAATAAAAAAAAGGAGCTATTATATAACCTGTTATTCTATACATTCTTGTCTTTTGGAAGTGCATAGAAAATTAAGATTTGATACTCTAAATTTGAGATGCAGTTGCCATGACAACCAAGAGGAACAATACCGCATACCATTATTCAAATAACATTTGAATATAAGAGAGAATCTCCTACATTATGTATTATTCTTTTTCTGAATTTAAATAATAATAATCTAGTCCTTTATTTTGTTTTTAGAAAGGTGCATTTGTTTCAATTTTAGCAAAGGCAGTTTATTTTTAAAAAGTATTAATGTATAGATATGAAATAAGTGAATCATTATAAGGAATCCCATGATTTTTCTAAAATTTATGAGTTACATAAATATGTCACAGTAAAATATGTTGGCCTTGTAGAAAACACACATAAAAAGAAGATGTAAATAAACACAATATTCAGTTATTTAAATGGTTCTGTGAGATTTGCTCTAATTTAAGTTACTTTCAATGAACATATCTAAGCCTCACCCCTCCTTAAGTGGTCACATTTCCAACTATGCTGGGCTGTTTTCATTAGTGTATCCTCATAAGTACACCAACATGTTTTTAAACTGAACATACCAGTTTTGCCTTAACCTTCCTCTTCGCAATTCCCTGCTAGTGGCAATATTATTTGTCTTCCCCTTTTCCCAAATTCTAATATTAGAGTCATCTTTGACCTTTTCCTCTCCTTGTCATTATCATTTAATTCATTGATTAATCCTACTTAGTCTACCAGTATAGCTATAATCTGGTTATCCTTTAATTTAAATATTACTTCAATACTTATTTTATATTGTCAGAAGAAAAATCAACTTTCTGATAATCAATTTGTACCTATTTTTATGTTAACCACGAGAATTTCCTGAAGTAGGACATACTGTAGTGACATGGGAATGGGGAGGAGTGGAAGAAGTCAGACAGGCAGGCAATATTGAGACTGGAAGAGTATTAGTATCCATGTTATGCTGCTTGGTTTTATTCTGTAATTATGAACAAAACAAAAGAAGGCTTTAAAAAAGGAAATTGCCTTAGAAAGTTGTAGGGAGAATGGTTCTTATACAAGTATGGATAACGATTTAAAGGGAGAGATTGGTGGCAAAAATCCAGATAGAAATTTCCCATTATATAATAGTTCAGGAATTGGGCAATGCAGATATAAACTACGATAGTGGTAGTGGGATTTTAAAAGATTTGATGAATTGAAAACTTGTCCTTTAAATCAAGGAGACATATTCACTGTTTAAAGAAAGGGAAAGTGTGATGTTTTAGAAACATCTTGAAGAATAGTTAGGATTTTGGTAGATAAATGGGAAAAATGGAGAGAGTCCTGGACACAAAAAGGAGAAAAATGTAAACAAAGGGAAATGAATGAGCAGTGTGGTGCTTGATTATGGAAAATAAGATTTTTAAACATATGAAAGTTAGAAAAAAAGAGGCAAACAGGAAAAGTAAAATATGCTTAGTCTCTTCATGAAAAAGTTCAATAATGAGACTTTTTATAAAAAATATTTGCTAAATATCCTGATTCTAATTTTTAGGATTTTTAATTATTTTAATACAATACAAATGGCTAAATGAATAACCAGTAACATTTTTAGTAGACAATTTTGATAAATTAATTAATCTGTAATTTTGTTAGCTACATGCATGCAAAATCAGGACTGGACAAACATAAATATGCATTTTATTTATGGGAAAACTTTAGAATAAACATTGGATATTGAACATAAGTGTTTATCTTTGCTCTCTCATGAAATTCCATTACATGAACAAAAAATATATGTATAAATACACAAAGGCAAATAGAACAAAAAAGACTACTACAATAGACAAGATTTCAACATTTTTTTAAAGATGAAGATGAAAAAGGAAAGGAATGACAAAGCTGAACACCACTGACTGCAGAGGGCGAAGGCAGTGAGAGGCAAGAAGATTCTTAGAGGAAAGTCACAAGAAAGGTTCAGGAATTGAAGGCATTAGCTAAAGGGCCAAGTAGAAGTGAAGCTTGATACTGAAAATAAGACTGGTGAAAAGTCTATAATAAAGATTATTTAGACCCTTAGGTCATGATCTCCATTGCATTCCTCTGAGTAATACTTGTTCCCCCACCCTAGAAAACGTATTCAGCAGAAAAACTAGATGAGAAAGGCTCTAGCACTGGGCGCATTAGGCAGGATGGAGGCTAAGGAGTACCTCCATACATAAAGCGTGGGAGTAAACGAGAATTCTCTGTACCAGCACAGGGACACTCAAACGTCAGGTGTGTCTGGGCTATATATACATATCATATACCACCCAGAAAAAAGATGGATGATTCTACTCAGGACAACTGAGTCACCATGAAGAAATTATCATCTCTTTTATTCATACTTTATAGTCTTCCAATGACATGTCTGTTTCTCTGCCATCGCTTCAAACACCCTGCCCAACGGTAGAGCTTCTATCTTTTTATCATTTTTAGAGGAATAACAGAAAGATGGAAGGATAGTCAATATTTGAATTCCCTGTTTATGTAACACCATAAATTGCAAACTTCCAGCATACATCTAGGAGTAATAATTCATGACCTAGACTATAGGACCCAAAACTTTTTCCTCCAGTGTTAAATGTTTCGAGAAAATTATTTAAAAGTTATCCAGGATATGCTAGAAAGATCCTGAATGATACTAGATTGTCCTTTTACTCTCAAAGAAACCAATAGT